>APFE031699374.1:0-16681 GCA_000404065.3 Pinus taeda | reverse complement strand
CAACCATCTAGCTTTCCTGAAATTCATATTCGGTTGGTGAAACAGATACCTCAATCCACCGTGATTGCTCATTAATACAAACCTCCTGCCAAGAAGATAGTGCCTCCACATCTTCAATGCATGATTAATCGTTGTCAACTCAAGATCATGTGTCAAATATTTATGCTCGTGCTCATCCAACTTATGTGACTCATAGCACACTACATGTCCTTCCTATATTAAGACTCCACCAAGTCCTCTCTTGTAGGCATCTATACACACCGCAAACTCCTTGTCTGGATTTTCAATCTTTAGAACTAGAGTATTTGTAAACAACTACTTTAATTGCTCAAAACTCGCTGCACATTCCTCGGTCCATTCAAATATCTTACCTTGCCTCTGCAGTGACGTAATAGGATACGTAATCCAAGAGAAGATCTAGATGAACATCCTATAATAACTTACTAGATCCATAAATGATCTTACCTCATGCATGTTTCTCGAAACTGGTCACTCCATGATCGCTCTTATCCTTTCTGAATCCATTGTTATGCCTTCCTTGGAAACAACATGTCCCAAGTAATGTACTTTTGTGTGAAATAAATTGCATTTACTAAGCTTTGCATACAACTCATGCTCTCTTAGCAATTTCAACACTGTTGCTAAGTATTCGACATGCTCCTCCTCGTTCTTAGAATATATCAATATATCATCAATGAACACAATGAAAAACTTGGCCAGATAAGGATGATACACACTATTCATCAAGCACATGAAAGCAGTTGGAGAGTCAGTCAAACCAAATGGAACTACAATAAACTCATAATGCCCATACCTAGTGTTACAGGCTATTTTGTCACATCTGGTCAATAGGCCTTCAAACTGGATCAATTCACATCCTTCAACATATTATCATCATTATTGCATAAAGCCCTAAGCATGAATCTCCCTAATCCCGGAGTTTTCCCCCTTGACTCCTTCATTTTAGTGATTTTAAGGACCAGGGAACCCTGCATAACTAAGAAATTGTGTTGCAGTGCGGTCTCTCCTTCTCTCAAGGTGTTATGCAGTGCACCCTGCAAAACTGTGGGGGTGCGATGATTCTAAACATCCGGGAAAATATAATAAAAAATATGAAGCTTCGTCTTCCAGAAGTTTCCAGAGGTTGTTTCAACCACTTACCTTGGATAAACATTTGAATCCTGTCTTATTCGAGCTTGGAGAAATCACCATCTTATCCCTTGCGCTATCCTCCCATCATATTTTGATCTCAAGCCTAGATTGGTAAGTGGATAAGAATTCATGAGCTACCTCTCCTTCCTATATATTTACCTCATTCCACAAGGATTTGGTTGGTTGTTGTTCGATTTTGGGGAGTGATTTTACCCTTATGTTGATGATGTGAGAGATATCCTTACATTCATTAGGATAATTAGAGGTACACTTTCTAACAAGGAAATGACAAGTGAACTTGGAGGGGCGCTTTTACAAGATCAAAACCTTCTTATTTTTTGTAACTCACTCCATTTCTATTAATGCAAAGAGTTCTTTGTTTTCCTATATATGATGTTATGGTGTCCTATATTTCACTACCATGTTGATATGTTGAATAAAGTGATTATATGGTGCTACATATATTTTTTGTATCGTTTTATTGTGTTATCTCATTGTGTAGGTTCTAATAATAACAATCGACGCTAGGATTGGAGCATTCAAGATAAGTAAGGAGTGAAGCATACGACAAATTCTAGGTAGGCTTCATCTCGTTATCTATTTACTTTAAGGAAAACATTAGTCCCTTTGTCTTTTTGTTGTTTTAGGTCAATCCACCAGGCATAGGGTAGATACTTTTGTCCGCAGTCGTAGATTTTTCATAACAAATTGGCAAACACTCCATCACCCCTCTTATATTTTCCGAACCCACTAATATGCCTTCCTAGCAAATAACAAGTCCCAAGTAATGAACCTCTGTCTGAAAAAAATTGCATTTTGTAATCTTGGCATACGTTTGATTCTCCCTTAGAAATCCCAACACTCTTGCTAAGTGTCGCTCTTCCTCATTCTTAGATTATATCAATATGTCATCAATGAACACAATGGAAAACTTGTCCAGATAAGGATGAAACACATTATTCATCAAGCACACGAAATTAGCTGGAGCATTAATCAAACCTAATGGAACTGTAACAAACTGATAAATGCCATACCTGGTCCGGAAATCAGTCTTGTAGATGTCCTCTTCTTTAATGCGTACCTGATGATATTCGGATCTCAAGTCAATCTTCGAGAACACTCTTGCTCATTTCAACTATTCAAACAAGTCATCAATCCTCAACAACAGATACCTGTTCTTGATGGTCACCTTGTTTAACTTCCTGTAATCAATGCATAACCTGGGAGTACCATCTTTCTTATTCACAAAAAACATTGATGCACCCCAAGGTGATACACTTGGCCTGATGTATCCCTTGTTAACCATTTCCTTCTACTACAACTTGAACTCTAATAACTCTGGTGTGCTCCTCCCTTATGGTGCCTTTGATGTTGGTGTTTCCCCTGGCACCAAATCAATATGTAAGTTCACTTCTCTATGAGGTGACAGCTCTGAAATCTCTGCTAAAAACACATCTTGAAACGGATGCAAGATCGGGTACCTATTCATAACTTCTGCATTCTCTACATCCTTACCTTTATCACTAAAAATATGCATTGCAATTAATACACACCGTTTTCTGCGACTGCCTTTTCCTACATAACTGTCACCATTCTAACTGATGTAGCTCTCTTCCTACCCTGCAAGATTCTTTGTTCTCCATTGTCATTCAAGAATTCAATAGCTTTGTCATAACAATCCAACTTATTCATGTGAAGATACAACCAGTCCATACCCAAAAGCATACTATATGATCCCAACAATAGTACATTCAAATGTGCTAAGGTGGGTAGACCATTCAACACGAATCTACAAGCTCTTACCAAATGACGAACTCTCTTCTTTGTACTTGTAGTTGAATGCCCTAACCAAGATTCTGTATGCACTTCTTTATTCAAACCTCACTTATCCACCAGGTCAGGACTTACATAACTATAATTAGATCCAGGTTCAATCAAAATAGAAACAACTTGATCCCAAATCTTACCATCCGTCTCGATAATAGATTAATGGTGATTTGCCTGCCTATTATCCAGCGCTGCATAAATCCATGGAATGCTCTGCCCAACATCCTCAACTGTCTGCGCATCTTGTGTACTATAAACCTAAGGCATACCACCCTGATTCTGTGGACAATCTCTCTTGAGATGATCCTTACATGTCAAACAGTATAACCTTCTCTTACCATCACCTTTATTTTGTTGTTCTCTAGGCTGAGGTCCATTAAAATTCTTATAAGGTGATAAATTTTCTTTCTCTCCTGCATCTCAAGCTCTTGTTTATTTTGGTTGTCATTTACCTTTAGCTTTCTCTTTCCCTCTCAAACCTTGCATAGACTATGTCTTGCGCTTTTATTTCTCACAACAGTGCTTCAGTTTCGCAATGAATTCTTCAAGTGACTGAGGTTCATCATACTCAATCCGATCTTTAAACGCTAATGGCAATCCATTGAAAAAAATATGAACTTTGGCTCTTTCATCCTTAAGATATGATACATACTTCAATAACTCCGGGAACTTAGTCATATACTCCTCATTTGTCATTGATCCCATCTTTAGCTCACATAATTCCTTGGATTTTTTATTGCAGTACCTCTCGTGACAAGTACTTCTTCCTAAAATGTCTCTTGAACTCATGCTAACTCAACTCTTTTTTCTTGATGTCTCTAACCTGCTTCACATCTTTCCACCACATTTTTGCTTTCCCTTTAGGCTGAAGATACCTATTCTGGCCTTCATGTTCTCCATGTAATCATGCAACTCAAGGAACTTCTTTGTATTGAGAAGCCATGCCTCTGCATCCTCTGACTTCTTCAAATACCCATTAAAGGTAGGTGGATTTTATTTCTTGAACTCATCCTGTAAATATCCCCGGTCACTCCTCCTGTAAGGATGATAGCGATGATGACCATGATATATGTCTGAACCAGAACTAGAGTAAAGCTTGTGTCCACTGCCTTACCTATCAGGTGTATCCAAGAACCTGACATCTCTGTGTGACATGTTCCCACCGTGATACCTGCTACCATAGGCTCAATTAGTCATGTTGCCCTATCCATGAGTGATCCTAAGTGGTCTATCTCTCTACAAGTTTGATAAGATCTGAGGAATGACTACATTAACCTCTGCTTGTTTCTCCTGTGCCTGAATGATTATGTCATTATCTGCTTTGATACTTCTTATTTCTTATTTCAAACTTCTCAATGTGTCTCTTAAGTCAGAAGAGTGCCCACCACCATGCTGATCATATGATACATAGGGAGAGTCTTGTGAATTTTAGTATACCATCTTTCTAGTCCTCTTTGATTTTCTTCCTTCAAGTATACCATGTCAACTTAAACCAAAACATAACATAATCAATATACCTCAATATAGTTCAGGGGAGGAAATCTCATCTACAAGATCAACTAGATTAGCTCAATACATGTATAAACATAATCATAGCATTATATAAAAATTGACTCAACCATCATCCAATTAGCATGCATGACTATACCAACCACATACCATGACCTCATGCACGACAACTATAACCATGTCAATGTATGTATAATGATGTAAAGACACTGACATGCATAACAAGTGCATAACTGACAAGAACTCACAACATATACATCCAACAACAACACCATCTACTTTCACATGGAAAAACAACTGCAGCCATGCCTACACAACAAGCACATAAACCACAAGAATAAAGAACGCATATGCAACTGACATGTATGCATGGCCAACACATTCCGCCCAGCCAATCCAAGGGGTGAACCTAGCTCTAATATGACTCTATAACAACCTCCTCCCACATTTACCCAAGCTAACCGGTCCACTAGGGTAAACATGTGACAAAGAGTTATATGATGTGATTCGACTCCGCATGTACAATTAAGGAAGTGGAACTGACAAAACAAAACAATCTAACCTTTCTCATAAGCTATATAATCTTTAGGAGACAATGAACCCTTCCAAGTTCCCAACCCCTAAGACAACAACTCATTTTGTTGAGCTAGACCCCTAGTCGCTCCCGTGACAATCCATGCATGTGACTGATAGCCTCCAGTCACTCCCAGAATAAGGCATGCATGTGACTGTGAACTTCTTTAGGCAATTCTGAGCGAACGACCCCAGATTTTGTGCCACTTTTTCAGGGCCAGGTCTCAGGCCTCGACTTAGAACTTCATGAAATTTCCAGAAATGATAAATAAAAATTAATTAAAGCTACTAATGCGAACATTGGTACAAAGCCTTGACCTGACCCCTACTATCCATTATAAACATTTCGTCAAACATATCACAAACATGTAATCTACAACTCATAACCACAAATCTGAGTATAGGGGTCTCATACTTATCTGAGAATCGTTAAGAAGAATTTATGTCTTATCACAATAACTGCATTATCATTTATTAGGTCATACATTCATTATTCATTCATTTCCTAATCAAAACATAATGAAATCCATGACTAATATCTATCATAAAACCATGCTTACAACCAGAAAAATAGCAATGATAGAACAACTATTAAAACCACATATTAACAAGTACATTTACACATGAAATACCAAAGGAAAATTATTTCTTATTAATGTATGTATAAGCCAACCAAGGCAAGAACTTCCAAGAACCACCCCACCATAGATTAGGTTGAACCAAATCTTTCTTTCAACTAATCACCCCCATGCCATATTTCAAACATGAATGTGGGACTTACAATAGAACCAATCAAGGCTTCCTTGAGCCTTACCGTATAACCATCGAGGGATTCCTAGTCCCGAAACCATCATCAATACAATTAGGCTCTAACTCAATCCCGTCGAATCACTAGGCCCTAAAAAAGCATGGATGCCTCTTAAAATCAAACTCACTAATCATGGCCAACCATCTAGCTTTCCTGAAAGTCATATTCGGTTGGTGAAACAGATACCTCAATCCACCATGATCTCTCATTAATACAAACCTCCTGCCAAGAAGATAGTGCCTTCACATATTCAATGCATTACTAATCGCTGCCAACTCAAGATCATGTGTCAAATATTTATGCTCGTGCTGATTCAACTTCTGTGATTCATAGCACACTACATGTCCTTCCTACATTAAGATTCCACCAAGTCCTCTCTTGCAGAGTTCTGTACACACCGCAAACTCCTTTTCTGGATTTTCAATCTTTAGAATTGGAGTGTTTGTCAACAATTGCTTTAATTGCTCAAAACTTGCTACACATTCCTCGGTCCATTCAAATCTCTTACCTTGTCTCTACATTGACGTAATAGGATATGTAATCCAAGAGAAGTTCCAGATGAACATCCCATAATAACCTACTAGTTCCATAAATGATCTTACCTCATTCATGTTTCTAGGAACTGGTCACTCCATGATCGCTCTTATCTTTTCTGAATCCATTGCTATTCCTTCCTTGGAAACAACATGTCCCAAGTAATGTACTTTTGCGTCAAATAAATTGCATTTACTAAGATTTGCATACAACTAATGCTCTCTTAGAAATTTCAATAGTGTTGTTAAGTGTTCGACATGCTCTTCATCATTCTTAGAATATATCAATATATCATCAATGAACACAATGAAAGACTTGGCCAAATAAGGATGAAACACACTATTCATCAAGCACATGAAATTAGTTGGATAATTAATCAAACCAAATGGAACTACAATAAACTCATAATGCCCATACCTAGTGTTATAGGCCATTTTGTCGCATCTGTTCAATAGGCCTTCAAACAAGATCAATTCACATCCTTCAACATATTATCATCATCCTTGCATAAAGCCCTAAGCATGAATCTCCCTAATCCCTGAGTTTTTCCCCTTGACTCCTTCATTTTAGTGATTTTAAGGAACAGGGAACCCTGCATAACTGAGCAATTATGTTGTAGTGCAGTCTCTCCTTCTCTCAAGGTGTTATGCTGTGCATCGTGCAAAACTGTGGGGGTGTGATGATTATAGAAATTCGGGAAAAATATAATAAAAAATCTGAAGATTCGTCTTCTGAGAGTTTCCAGAGGATGTTTCAACCATTTACTCTGGATAAACATTTGAATCATGCCTCATTCCACCTTGGAGAAATCACCATCTTAACCCTTGCGCTATCCTCCCATCACATTTTGATCTCAAGCCTAGATTGGTAAGTGGATAAGAATTCATGAGCTACCTCTCCTTCCTATATATTTACCTCATTCCACAAGGATTTGGTTGGTCGTTGTTTGATTTTGGGGAGTGATTCTACCCTTATGTTGATGATGTGAGAGATATCTTTACATGCATTAGGGTGATTAGAGGTGCGCTTTGTGACAAAGAAATGACAAGTGAACTTGGAGGGGCACTTTTACAGGATCAAAACCTTCTTCTTTTTTGTAACTTACTCCATTTCTATTAATGCAACGAGTTCTTTGTTTTCCTATGTGTGATGTTATGGTGTCATATATTTCACTACCACGTTGATCTAATGAATAAAGTGATTATATGACACTACATGTATTTTTTGGATCGTTTGATTTTGTTATCTCACTGTGTAGGTTCTAATAATAACAATCGAAGCTAGGATTCGAGCATTCAAGATAAGGAAGGATTGAAGCATATGAAAAATTCCAAGTAGGCTTCATCTTGTTATCTATTTAATTTAAGGAAAACACTAGTCCCTTTGTCGTTTTGTTGCTTTAGGTCAATCCACCAGGCATAGGGAAGATATTTTTGTCCGCAGTCGTAGATTTTTCATAACAAATTGGCAAACACTCCATCATCACTCTTTTATTTTCCGAACCCACTAATATGCCTTCCTAGGAAATAACAAGTCCCAAGTAATGAACCTCTCTCTGGAAAAAAAAATTGCATTTGCTAATCTTGGCATATGTTTGATTCTCACTTAGCAATCCCAACACTCTTGCTAAGTGTTCGACATGCTCTTCCTCATTCTTAGAATATATCAATATATCATCAATGAACACAATGGAAAACTTGTCTAGATAAGGATGAAACACATTATTCATCAAGCACATGAAAGTAGCTGGAGCATTAGTCAAACCACATGGAACTATAACAAACTAATAAATCCCATACCTGGTCTGGAAATCAGTCTTGTAGATGTCCTCTTCTTTAATGCATACCTGATGATATTCAGATCTCTAGTCAATCTTTGAGAACACTATTGCTTGTTTCAACTATTCGAACAAGTCATCAATCCTCCAAAACGGATACCTGTTCTGGATGGTCACCTTGTTTAACTTCCTATAATCAATGCATAGCCTGAGAGTACCATCCTTCTTATTCACAACAACATTGGTGCACCCCAAGGCGATACACTTGGCCTGATGTATCCCTTGTCAAGCATTTCCTTCAACTACAACTTGAACTCTAATAACTCGGGTGTGCTCGTCCCTTGTGGTGCCTTTGATGTTGGTGCTTCCCCTGGTACCAAATCAATATAGAAGTTCACTTCTCTATGAGGTGACAGCTCTGAAATCTCTGCTGAAAACACACCTTGAAACAAATGCAAGATCGGGTACCTCTTCAAAACTTCCACATTCTCTACATCCTTACCTTTATCACTAAAAATATGCATTGCAATTAACACACACCCTTTTCTGCGACTGCCTTTTCCTACATAACTGTCACCATTCTAATTGATGTAGCTTTCTTCCTACCCTGCAAGATTCTTTGTTCTCCATTGTCATTCAAGAATTCAATAGCTTTGTCATAACAATCCAACTTAGTCACGTGAAGATACAACCAGTCCATACCCAAAAGCATACTATATGATCCCAACAATAGTACATTCAAATGTGCTAAGGTGGGCATACCATTCAACACGAATCTACAAGCTCTTACCAAATGACAAACTCTCTTCTTTGTACTTGTAGCCGAATGCACTAACCAAGATTCGGTATGCACTTCTTTATTCAAACCTCACTTATCCACCAGGTCAGGACTTACATAACTATAATTAGATCCAGGGTCAATCAAAATAGAAACAACTTGATCCCAAATTTTACCATCCGTCTTGATAATAGATTAATGGTGATTCGCCTGCCTATTATCCAGCGTTGAATAAATCTGTCGAATGCTCTGCCCAACATCCTCAACTGTCTGCGCATCCTGTGCACTATAAACCTAAGGCTTACCACCCTGATTCTATGGACAATCTCTCTTGAGATGATCCTTACCACATGTCAAACACTATAACCTTCTCTTACCATCACCTTTATTCTGTTGTTCTCTAGGCTGAGGTGCATTAAAATTTTTTTAAGGTGATAAATTTTCTTTCTCTCCTGCATCCTGAGCTCTTGTTTTTTTTGGCTACCATTTACCTTTAGCTTTCTCTTTCCCTCTCCAACCTTGCTGAGACTCTGTCTTGTGCTTTTATTGCTCACAACAGTGCTTCAGTTTCGCAATGACTTCTTCAAGTGACTGAGGCTCATCATACTCAATCTGATCTTTAAACGCTAATGGTAATCCATTGAAAAAATTTTGAACTTTGGCTTTTTCATCCTTAAGATATGGTACATACCTCAATAACTCCAGGAACTTAGTCGTATACTCCTCATCTGTCATTGATCCCATCTTTAGCTCACATAATTCCTTGGATTTTTTATCGTAGTACCTCTCGTGACAAGTAGTTCTTCCTAAGATGCCTCTTGAACTCATGCCAACTCAACTCTTTTGTCCTGTCTCTAACCAGCTTCACATCTTCCCACCACATTTCTGCTTTCCCTTTAGGCTCAAGATACCTTTTTTTGCCTTCATGTTCTCCATGTAATCATGCAACTCAAAGAACTTCTTCATATTGAGTAGCCATGCCTCTGCATCCTCTGACTTCTTCAAATACCCATTAAAGGTAGGTGGTTTTTCTTTCTTGAACTCATCCTATAAATATCCTCGGTCACTCCTCCTATAAGGATGATAGTGATGATGACCATGATACATGTTTGAACCAGAACAAGAGTAAAGCTTGTGTCCACTCCCTTACCTATCAGGTGTATCCAAGAACCTGCCATCTCTGATCATGTCATCTCTGTCTCACATGTTCCCACCATGAGACCTGCTACCATAGGCTCAATTAGTCATGTTGCCCTATCCATGAGTGATCCTAAGTGGTACGTCTCTCTACAATTCTGACAAGATCTGAGGGATGACTACATTAACCTCTGCTTGTTTCTCATGTGCTTGAATGATCATGTCATTATCTGCTTTGATACTTCTTATTTCTTCTTTCAAACTTTTCAATGTGTCTTCTAAGTTAGAAGAGTGCCCACCACCATGTTGATCATATGATACATAGGGAGAGTCTTGTGAATTTTAGTCTACCATCTTTCTAGTCCTCTTTGATTTTCTTCCTTCAAGTATACCATGTCAACTTAAACCAAAACATAACATAATCAATATACCTCAGTATAGTTCAGGGGAGGATATCTCATCTACAAGATCAACTAGATTAGCACAATACATGTATAAACATAATCATAGCATTATATAAAAATCATCTCAACCATCATTCAATAAGCATGCATGACTATACCAACCACATACCATGACCTCATGCATGACAACTATAACCATGTCAATTTATGTATAATGACGTATAGACACTAACATGCATAGCAAGCGCATAACTGACAAGAACTCACAACATATGCATCCAACAACAACACCATATACTTTCACATGGCGACAAAACTGCAACCATGCCTACACAACAAGCACATAAACAACAAGAATAAATAACACATATGCAACTAAGATGTATGCATGACCAACACATTCCTCCCATCTAGTCCAAGGGGTGAACCTGGCTCTAATACAACTTTGTAGCACCCTCCTCCCACATTTACCTAAGCTAACCAGTCCACTAGGGTAAACATGTGACAAAGAGTTACATGATGTGATTCAAAATATCAAGTTATTCTAATTAGAGGGAGATGTGTAATTCATTCCCTTTTTAATATAAAATTAATATGTTACATCTAAAAGTGTTCATAATAATAATAAATTTCACATGGCGTATCAATAAATTCTTTAATATGCAAGATTAAGCAATATTGAAGCATACCTAAAAATATATTAATAACGAAAAACCATTTTAATATGAACAATGTAGTGATAATATGTCTCAATGTGCATGTTACATTATTTTACATTTTGGTTCTTTTTTAAGTGTAATTTTTTTTTGTCAATTTTTGCAAAAATCCAAGATTTTTTGGACTTGCAAGTTTAAGTTATGCACTCTATATAGTATTCAAAAATAAAATGTAAATAATGTTGAGATTAAACATTGTGTATGTCTGTGCAGAGAGAGAAAACCATTACAGATTCATTCAGATCTATAAAAGAATGAGAGGGATGTAAATTTTTTTCAAATTTTTCATTCTAAAAGAAGTTTTCACCTAAAATGTTTCGATCTATAATAATGGTAGCCTAGTGATCTTTTAACAATTCCTATTTCTAATATCTAATATATAATATAATTAATAGACTAACATAGTATTAACTTTCTACTTACATACCAATAGTTTTTTTATACATAATATATAATAGATCTATTAGAATATATTATGTTATTAATATACTATAATATAACCTAGAAAATAAATATATATATATATATAATCATTGTATTATATCATAATATTAAGTTATATAAATCTAATAATATATAATCTATATTTTATTAATTTATTCACGTACTAATTCATTTATAAATACTATTATGTATCTAGTATAATATTTTTTTGTTTAGGGTGTAATATAATATTTTTTTATATAAATTATTTTTTTTAATTTGAGGTGGACATTTAGGTTTTGAATGATGCTTCTGATTCTCTGCGCACACTATTTAATTATTTATATGCTCTCCACTATTTCTCGGTCTTAAAGATAGACTTAGCTGATGGCTCTGAAACATCCACTAAAATCTTTAAATCTATAGATCTTTCTCAATGTATTAAAAATTACCCAATGTTGAAAGAATACCTGTATTTACTATATTTTCCATGGTCTCTGACTCTTATACATTATGGTGATTTTTAATTCCATATTTCTTCATGGGATACTGGAGTCAACCATTTTGAATAAAATCTACCGAAAATTATTCAAGGAACTAGAACATGAAAATATTAGAGATATGGTCTCGATTCTAGCCATGTTATGAAAGCTACTCGATTATGAGGAGAGTAATGATCTATTTCAATCTATGACAAAAAACGAACCTCTTGGTGTTATCCATTCTAGAAAGAATGAAAATCCTAGACAGGATGACTAGACCACAAAATTTTTTACTAATTTTTTTGTGGTCAAGGAGGATCAACATCAAGTCATGGAGCATATCTGCAAGCTTGGGCATATGCCTAGCATTTTAACTTCGCATTCATCACCCTCATCTCCCTCATCTCAAAGGTAAATTATCCCAACAACTTTAATGATTTTTGGCTAATCTCCTTTTGTAACAGTTTATACAAAATTATTACCAAGGTGAAGGTGATCATTACGAGACTAAAACCATTACTCTCAAGGGTGATTTTATTGCAACAATTTGGTTTTCTAAGGTAGGTTAATTCATAAAGAAATTAGATATGTTCAACAAGGTATCCACATGATCAAAACAAATGGAAATCCTCAAAATTGATCTTTCTGAGGCATATGATTGGTTCTCTTGGACTTATTTAAGGTTCTTGCTTCTACATATGAGCTAGTGTACCATTTTAAAACTAAATTATGGTTTTATGATGTCCTCCTCTTTTGGTGTCTCAACTTTTGTAATCGCAATATTGGAAAATGAATTCAACTGTATTAAGAATTATGTAAATTTTACGTATAAATACAACAATATAACTATTGGATTCGGTTTCCAGGTTTCTTGGACATGTATTAACTTTCCACTAGAACCATGGTGGATTGAGTGGCTAACATTCCCCCCTTAATATGAAGGGGTGTATATGAGATTCAAAGAAGAGAGCTAAAATGAAAAAATGCATGACAACCAATGGTTGAATAAGCTCTCTGAAATGATTTTTTTAAGAGAAAACCAAAAACAAACCCAAAGGTAGGTGAAATCGAGGTCTCAACCCGTGGTGGTTTAATGATGAGCACCAACTCTAGAACTATCAAAGAAATTCTTGAAACAATTCCTAGTCTAGCTAGAAGATGAAGTCTTCTACTGGTGGAAGCGCTCCCTAACAAAAACCATAGCAGAAACCAAAATCTTCTGCAATTAACGGTTTAACAAATGCCACCAATAAAAAAAACAATTTCATGGGCATTGTTTTGTGTTTGGATACAACTCTAAATATGGCTATGGTTATCTCTAGTTGTATGCTCAAATAGTAGGTTCAGGTTGTGGCTCAGGTTCACTTGATAAATATTTGAATGATCAATCTTCGAAGATGCTAACTTACCATAAATTCCCCCCTGTCAAATACCTTTGAGAAGATGATGAAACCTTTGTTACAAAACTAGTCAATAATCAAGAATGAATTCTATGGTATGACTAGTATAACTTCCTCACTGTTGAACACCATTACCAAGAAGTGATTCATCCAAGGTGAATCTTCGTTCCTGCAGGAGTTTTTTTCCTGGAACATTTGTTTGAATTATGATCGTGCTTACCTCAATGCTCACAATGATGAAGATCAAAATTGATCTTTCTTATGGCCAACTTGATCACAATGTTGGCATATGACAATCTGTGGTTGTTGTGCAACATGAGCATGTGAAGATGGATCATCCTGAAGAAATCCAGCACTGAAAAACTGGATGAGCTTGGAATATTCTGGAATATGAAAATATCATCCTTTTTATATGCGAGACCAGTTCTATTATGTTCACAACTTCTTCCCAAGGTCTGACGAAGGTCTTGGGAAGTACAGGTTAAACCTTTACATCTACTTGCAAATCTGCTTCTAAAATGACTCCATTATTTTAATCAATCTTCAATTATTGATGGGATTCAAGCTCAAACAAGGATTTGTAATGAACAAGAACCAGTTCATAATTACAACTCTTCTTTTGTGGTTCATCTCATTGTAGTTGTGACTCAAGCTCCAAAAACACAATCTTGTCCTAAAAATTTTGTAAATAGGTTTGTATGTTAGAGAGAGTGTATTATGAATTTGTTATGAACAATGGAGATTTGAGTATTCAGTAACTCTAATACTCACTCAGGTTTGGCCAGTTTACAATAAAAAAATCAAGGGTGTCGAGTTCAACCGAAAATGCACCCACTTACAATACAATTTAGAAAACAAAATATAGATGATATAGATGGCACCTAAATGTCAAAAAGTTGTAGTCAAATATGATAAACAAAATATAGAAATTCAGAAACTTCCAAGAGGCATGACCAAAATTAAAGCCTTCAAAATAAGGCACCATTTCCTTTGACACATACATAACTTTTCTCCATCGAATGCCATTACCCCCAAAAAAAACTCATGGACACCTTTGTAACACCTTCATCCTTTCAATCAACTATCCTCCTGAAGTTCTACATAAAAATGTTGTTCATAGAAGTAATATCAAATTAACTCTCTCACACATTAAATTTGTATGGTTAAATTTTCCAACCAAAACAACGTCTTTTATATATCCTAATAGAAGACCACTTTAATCATATTTTACGAACATTGGGGCATTCTTTAGAAATCGTCTTCTTCATGCAAATGTGAAATCAAAATTAACATTCTCTGCATAACTAACAACAAATTTTCATTTTAATCATACTATCCACACTCATACTATCCACACTGACGACGTTCAATATTCAACTTTATTATCAAAGAAACAAATATCTCTTACCACTCCAAGAGAAAACCTACAAGCCTTGCGTCCACAATATGACTTTTGACCATCATAATGGAATCCAACCAACCTTCATACTCTGCTCGTTTATGCACATAATCACCATTCTACAATGCCAATAGTCACGCGGTCTTTATCTCATCCATTTGCAAGCTATGCACTCTTGCTTCTCCTCTCAAATGGACTCAGTACCCAACTCCTCCTCTAGAAGAAAACAACACAAGACAACTAAATATACAAAAACAACAACTAACTACACTAGAGTGCCAGCATTGATGTGCTCTGCTGAAATCAAGCATTTTCGCATCATTTTATTAATTTAGAGTTGTATATGGTTCCCGTGCATAGCTAGAAACAACAAGATGCATAAATTCACCATAATAAAATCTATATTGACATTTGAAGCCCTTAAATTATCTGAATAAAAATCTTTGAAATGAAAATTTGTGTTCTCCACGCAACTCTGAAGAATGAGCTAAGTGTCACAGATACCACTGAATCAAATGGGCCAAAGTGGAAGAGGGTTTAGAATCTAGGTCCAGTAGGAGCGCCAAAGGTGCACTGGTTTTTCATGCTACTCATGGCGATGCATCTGTTTTATTAAACAAAAAACTAGGGAATAAGACCCTTTCAATTTATAATGCTTTACATCGGAAGCTTGTACCGGATGATGAAGCACACAAAAGTGAACCTAGTTGCAGTAACTTCAAGCAACTTGATCTCAAATCCTGGTCAATCATGATGGAAGGAGGGTTTTGTGTCAATCGAGACATGAGGGTAATTAGAGCTATTCTTGGTGTAAATGTAGGTTCTCTTTTCTATTTTAGGATGGAGCTTATGTGATGCCACACAATGGAATGAGTTTGAAACAACTTACCAGGAAAGAGACAGATTTGTTATTCTCCTTACATTCGTTGGGGAGAGCACAGGCCTTGACAACGTAAAACAACTCTGCATCCAAATAGAAAATGCTCTGCTCTACATAAAAAAATGTCTCCTCAAGCACGTCCATCAACGCAGCATGACATTTCTCCTTCACGGTGAATACAGAACTAGGAAATGTGCAAAACCTCCTCCTTGTCCAACAAAAAATTGCAACACGGATTCTTCGCACAAAATGGCTCTTCAACAAGGAATGTTTTGCAAACGCTCTGACCCTTGAGAGAAAACGAGCAAAGTTTCTCACAGTAAGTCTCCACAATCAAACTTTGCATAGTGGAAGCAAAACTATACGAGGGAAAAAGTACGAGCAAGGGGGAAAGCAGAGCGCCCATGAAGGCCATGAAACTAGTGGCTCAAGTGATTTAACAGGGAAGATAAACCACTGCATCAAAATATTAGAAAATAAATTCAACTGTATAAGAATTATGTAAATTGTACATATAAATACAACACTGAAACCATTAGATTGAGTTTCCAAGTTTCTTGGACATGCATTAACTGTACACCAGAACCTTGATAGATTAGGTTTCTAACATCTATCCATTTTCCATTGGTTTGCGAGGTTCAAAATGTTATCCATTTTCCATTGGTTTGCGAGGTTCAAAATGTTTGTGTTAGATTTACTTTGTGGGTTTTCCTAATTACTTTGAACCCTAACCAAGATCTACTCCTTTGTAAGAAATTGAAAATAATGCACAGCTGAACTTACTTGAGTTGAGTTGAGTTGTTGGCTCTTGAATCCTTCCAAGAGCTTGCAATCCTTTTCTCTGGCTATCCTTGATAGAGTATCAAGTCTTCAATGGAGCAG
>APFE031699363.1:0-14316 GCA_000404065.3 Pinus taeda | reverse complement strand
ATAGAATGTTCCATCTTATGTCCAAAGAGAAAAGTTGCCAGTGTAAAAGTGATGAACAAGGATTTGAATAGAATAATATTTTAATAAATGTCAATGAAGGGCATGATGAGAATTAAAATGAAAATATCACACATTTAGAAATGGAACAATTTTGTAATCGTGAGGATCAAACATATAACATAAGAAATGAGGTAGGAAAATATGCAGTTATGTCATTCCAATATCAATATCCAAAAAATAATTCATGCTATAATTGGAAGATGATATAGAAAGAAGCCTTTCACATCATTAAATGTCCTACGAATCCTAATGCAATTAATCAGAAGTACAATGTAGAAAGTTATGAGCAAGCACTACAAAGTTATGAGAAAACATTAGAATTTTAACATTGTTATTTTGGACTCTTATCCCAAAACAGACATGTTGGAGACAATTCAATCTATTATCGAGACAATAGTTCAAAAACCTTAAATCCTTTTCCCAATGTATATGAAAATTCTCAGATATATAGAAATGATATAAATACATTAGAATACAGCTAAAATGGTTGCACAAGTGTTGGTTAGATAGTAGGCAAGGGATATCCTAATCATAGTGTAAAATTGGAAGTGATTATATTAGGAAAAGTCATCAAAGGGAAGATGTTGCAATATTTAACTAATATGAATAATTGGGGATATAACCATCTAAGTAAAATGAGTACTAGTTCAAGTGAAATTTTTGAAAATGATGTGTTGAGAATTCCCCCTAGGCATATGCTCCAACAGGCAGTAGGAATCCTTTCAATGAACTAATGGAATGCATGAAGTATTTAATAAGACCCATCTCTACGAGGAATAACATAGTTGGATTCTCTAGGGAAAAATGATTTTAAACATCTAGAATTTGTGTAATCAAAGATGGTTAGAAAAGGCTCATTAAATAGTACTATGAACAAAGGAAGGGTTGGAATTGCATGAAATGGAAATAACATCTAATAGAGACTTTATGTTCAAAGGGAAACTAAAATAGAGATGGAATCCTAAAAATATCGTAACCATATGGTAATAATTTTTGTAAGGAAATAATGGGAGTTTGCTAAAAGGCATAAATATCATGTGGAGAGGTAGCTTCATTGTGAAGTTAGATCAATTGCTCATTGAGAATAACAATGGTTTTTAGTAATAAATAAACAAGGTTTCTTCTTGTTTTCTCTACATAGTATTTTTTCTTCTACCAGAAGCGTTTTTATTTTGAAGAGAAATATTTTTCTTTCTAGAAAGAAAACATGTTTAAAAATAAAATATTTCTTGTTTCAAGAGAAGGGACAACCATAGATAGTTTCAGAAAATGTCTAGAAAAAAGACCAAAGAGATTTGAACTTGAATCTTCTACTACAAAATAACACCCTAGATAGTTTCAGAAAATGTCTAGGAAAAGGACCAAAGATATTTGAACATGAACCTTCTACTATAATGTGGGTCCCCGCACAAGATATATTTTAAAAATTCTAATGCTTAAAAAGGTAGAAAATATGTGATTCAATGATTTAGATGAAATGCAAGGGTAGGAATGAAACTATTGTCTCTTATTTCATGCCAAAAATACTTCCCCAATCAACTACAATCTTTGCTTTTAGTAGATAAGGAATATAACATATTCCAAGATACTCTAAATAGTCCTGTAACAATTATGCTTTTGCAATTATTTTTATTGTTATTCAATGGAAATCAATAGATGTTTCAGATTTCCATTTAATTGAAGCTAGACAGAGATATAATTTACATGGACTTTGAGAAGAAGTTTTGAGTGCTTAGTAGACTAATGTTGTTGAAGAGTGCAGAGTAGTTGGTGCTAGATCATATACTCACAAAGGGAAATATATGAGCATATAATTTAGTTAGTGAATACAAATCCATACATTCCATTCATAGGTCCAATATTTCATACAATACTGATTAATTAAATAGACCAAACAATTGTCATGTGTGTTACCCACAACATCTATTTGGGACAAAAGTTGGTTGTCTATGTAGGGTCTTTATTTGGTAGATTGGTTTGTCAAACTACTTTGGAAACATAGAAGGGAGACAAGAAGGAATTTGAGCTTGTGAAGTAATGTGTAGAGTGGGAGATAAGATAATATAAGATAATCTTATAAAATGTTGAAAAAATTACCACAAGAGATCACAAGAGTAGGTCAATGGGACTAATGAGTACATGTATGGATACAATGTAGGTGTGATTGTGTAGCTCCTATAAAATGCCAAAAATGATACAAAGAAAGAAACTTACATAAGTATAACATCATAATATATATATAAAAATATGAAAAATGTACAGTGATACAAAAAAATTGAGCTTGTACAAGGAGAGATATCATGCAAAAGGTTGTATCTTTGAAGCATTCATAATGCTTCTCAGAACAACATGTTCCTGAATTTTATTGTGGGTATTAATTGAAGTCCCTAAATTCTATGAAGACATAATAAGTAGGGTGTATTCTCAGATTTGTAAGTAAAACTTAAAATTTGACCCTAAGAAACAATATGGATGACACTATTTAAAGATAGAAATTGACATATTTGGAGGTTGCAGTGTCATCATAGCCTTGAGAATAGGACATATTTATAATTGTTTTATATGTCTATAAAGAAAACAAGTAGTGCCAATATAGGGAGGTCAACAATTTGACATACCTAGCACTGTAGATAAATGCAAGCACTATATGATCATGCATTTCCTTTAAGCAACAATGAACTTGAAGGGATTTACAAGCTATGAAGACTACTTAAAGAGGGATAGATTTGAAAACCCTAATTAATGTATCAACTAGAATGCATTATAATCTACAGACTTAACAAATGTAGAACATCTATGCTAACATCACCAACTTCTTCACCCTCAATTTCACCAACAAACATTGCTTGCTTCATCCCTAAAATTCTTGTTGTTGTTGATTTCATGCCTATTGGAGTATTTTAGGTACACAATTTCCCCCATACTTGTGCTTGTTCTAGTGATGAAGCATAATATGAAACCATTACAATACCTTGATTCAAATCCTCCTAATAAAAACAACATATCACGATCTCAACTTAAACACCATATCCTTCTAGTAATGTGCTCCCAATTAATCAAAGTAAACATCGAATGCGAATTTTAATCTAATGCCAAAAACCATGACAATCCTCCTACAATATGGATGTAATGAACTTTAAAACCTACAAAATGAAAATTATGTTCCAACTTAGACATCACACTCCACGAAGTTGCATTTCTATCCTACAAAACTAAGATAAAGGTTATACCACATTGTTGAGAATATTTCAATCCAAATTAATAATGAGACATTTCACCTTTAAACAAAGATGCTCGACATTTTATTACAAAAAAAAAACAATGTCTGATTATTTTCCCAATTATGAATGAACAAGTCATTTGAGTTAATGTAATCACATTGTAGGTCAAATATGTGTATATACACAATCTTAAAACTAGATCTCAATACAAAGAAATGAGACAAATAGTCATAAAACAAATGCTCAACACAAAAATAAAACCATTAACTGTAAAAAAACCCTATATGGTCTATGATATTAGCTTTGAAAGAACCATTGAGATTCATATAAATACAAACATTGTCATTTGTTGATATGCAAATGCATCCCATTTTGAGACAGTTGGGACCTAAAGATTTTATTTGAATTTGCTTGAATTAAACTATATACATATTTTAAATTCAGAAGTGAAAATAAGTTACAATCAACAGTCATAATACATAAGATTGGCCTTGGGAACTTCTAAGTTTTTTAAATATCCTATTGGCCTTTTGAGTTTTAGTACAAATGGAGGCTTATAGCCCAAAGATTTATCAATTTCTGTGAATTTTTATTGAATGAAGATAGGGTCATATGATAGTAGATGTGGGAAGTATAAATTTGGATGTAGTCAAAGGGTTTAATGTTGTCACATCTATGTTCAAAATTTTAGATAGAAATAACGTTATAGATCTAGAGGGCCATGACGAGGTTAACCCTGATAATGTCAAGTTAGAAATTAAATAATAGAGCAATGGAACACATAAAATGTTGTGGAAACACAAAACACAAAAAAAACAAGAGACACAAATATACTTAGTTCACCCAATTTGGCTACGTCCACAGAGAAACAACAAGTCCTTCCTTTTATATTATCCAACATACAAAATAAATACAACCTACAACAAATCTATTGTATCTTCCTCCTCGCTCTCACACAATCTCCCTTTTTTTTTCTCACACAGAATAATAGACAACCACAATATAATTTCCTCATATAAATCAAGGGTTTCCTTCTAGGGAAAAAAACCCTAAATTAATATAATTTCTACCGTCAGATCTTCCACCTAATGAATGACCCATATTGACTATGAAATTACAATATTTTATAAGGCAATTTTAATCTCAATTTTATTTTGGGGGCATTGCCCTTGAATTCCCTCCATGGGGGGCTCCAAAAAATTTCTACCATCTCTCCTAGCAACACTATTGAGGGGACAAGCCCCTCCCCACACCCCCCAATTGGATACTGGGATCCAAATGCGGCTAAAACAATACCTATGAATCAAGAAGACAATCATGCTCCACACCCAACTATTCCAAGGCTCTTTAGCCTTGTATAGTGCGTAATTTTCTTATCCAACTCATTCAAATACCATGATTTTGAGAAATTTTGGTTTTAGAATTAATGCAGGGGGTATCATCGCACTAATTGTAAAGAGTGGGTATGGTAAGTCCACCATCATTAGACTGATATAAATATTCTATGATATGTTGAAAGGGACAATACTCACATATGACAAATAATTGAGAAGCATCATTTCCAGTTTTTGAGACAACACATATCTCTTGTAGGGTAGGATCCACCTCTTTTTGTTGGGAGAATTTAAGAGAACATTGTGAATAGTAAATAGAATGCAACTCAAGTGGAGATAATAGACGCTCCCAATGCCTATGCATTCATTTTTTAGGTTTTAATGAAACAAATCTTTAACAAAAATCACTCACTGTGCTTATGAACTAAATGCTATTAGTGAATGTTGTGCATTGTGAATATATACTATAGATGCTTGAAGGATGGATACAAACTAAACAAAAGTAATAGGAACTTGGTAAACCTCCTTTCTACGTGGATGGGATGATTGTATATCTTCAACTTTTTGGATTTTCAACTTGTAGTAGGAGCGTTGGAGTAAATAATCTTTAATGTTTATGGAAATTTCACTTTTCATTGACCTACGTAGACAAGACTGCACCTATTTTTTGTGTTAGGCTATGTTATTTTCATGTAAAAAAAATACAAAGAAAAAGGTTCCTTTATACTGCTTGATCATGGTTGATCAGATTCTCAAAGATGCCTAATTGGGGGCTAAATCTTTTCAATTACTAGTAGTATCAAGAAATTCCATGAAATATTGCTCTCTTGGTTCATAATGACTTGACAAGCATTTGGATGCATATTAATAAACTATAGGAGAATAAATGGTATGTTAACCTGTAGAATGGACTCTCAATAATTACAAGCAATATAAAACCATACATAGTCTTTCAAAAGGAGCGATAAAATCAAAATTTTAATGAATTTCTACCAAATAATTCTTCTCATTCTTTTATTTTTCATTCTATATGTAAGTGAATTACTAAAATTGGGCTCCTTCCATGTGCTTATATTACAAGCACCATATTCTAACATGATCTACCTCATTCGGTAGGAATTGGTTCTAGTTTCTCATGCAATTATTGGATGTCAAACATTTATCATAGTAATGTCATCCGTCCAAATGATGCATAATTGAAAACATATACCTTATGACAATAATGTCTTCCAAACACATTAAAATATGGGAAAAAAACATAAATCACAAAGATGAAAGGGAAATAGTGCCAAGGCATGAAATTTCCCTTAAACTAAGAATCATGAGGATCCAAACCCCACATAAAATAACATAATGTAGATGTAATGGTCCTATGGGAATTATGGGTTTAACTTTGACTTTGAACTAACAAGTTGGGGGTTCAAACTAAATTCATGCTTACTAGGCACCCCTGTTATTGCCTTAGATTTTAGGACTACATAAACCAAAACATGATGTGTTAGGTTCCCATGCAAAACTAACATAGCATTTTCTATAACATAAAACAAGATTTCATCAACGAAAAGATTTAGTGTCCTTGAGGAGTTTTAGAGGAACTTTCAATTTTTCTTTAATTTAATCACTTTATTTATGTTAAAAGAGAGAGAGATATCACATTCTCCTTAGTGCAAACACCATCATCCCAAAAAATAGATTAGTTTCAAGGGACCATTCTTTGAAATGGGAAAGGCATAAACCATAAACCAAAGGTTGGGAAAATAACTAGAGAATTTAGCCATTTGTCTACGCATTCCTACTTAGCCTTGTTGTGTATGAGGTGGGAGAAGATGGAATTTCCTTTAAAAATGCAAGAGACCACAAGTCAGTGGAAGTGATTTTCAAAGAATTTAATTAATTTAACATAGGGATGTGTCCCCCTTGCCTCAAGGAACCATAGGATGAAAATGCCACTAAGAGAACTTGGTCCTTGATGTAATTTCTCATGTTTCTCATGATTAGTCTTCCATTTACCAATAAAAATTAGTCTTTTAGTGGATAGTTGTTTCTTTTTCCATAGATATTGGATACATTGGCTTATTTAAAGCTCAATATCCTTGATATCAGAAGCTTGAAACCCATGATATTTTCTCTAAAATTTATTGATTAGAATGTTGTGAATAACTCAATTTCTCCAGCTTCTCATTGGAACTTTCTACAAAAGGGGTTTATGACAAGGTTTAGATAAATAAAAATACTTTCTCCTAAACCTCTAAGGTTTTAGTAAATAGTTGGAAGTTGGTGAGATTTTGTTAATCCCTAGGAATGGGGTTATTGTTGTAAAAATATTTAATTTGCATATGATTTTAATGAACTATTGTTTAATTACTAATAAAATCGCGCTACATATTAATTTTCCATCCCTAATATCAATGAAATAGGCATCGCTAGTGGCATCCACAAGATCATAGTGGTATTTTTCCCTTCTAAACCCAAATCCATCTTCTTCAGATATTCACTCATAGACCATGATAGCACAAACGTTTCCTTATCAGTGGCATGTGTTATGGTTGCAAACTTCACTGCGAGCCACAAAAGCAATGCTTTGGAATACATATGACCAATTGGAAGATTAAACACATCATTTGAATTATGAGTGGGTAAATTTTTATCATCTACTTAATGAAATATGCTTTAGCTTCAAATCCCCTATCTTAGGGGGCCACATTTTGTGATCTTGTCACTGAAACCATTATGAGAAAATGGTGGGAATATAAGTGGTTTATCTTGTGAATAAGTCCTTGGCTTTGCCAACTCAAAATCAAAATCAAATATTGTAAAAATTATGATAACATAACTAAAAAACTATTCATGAAAATTATTGACAAGACATACCATGACACACTTTACACCAATGCCATAACCTAGTGCTTCAAGCTACTCTGCAATTTGAATTTCTAGTTCCCTATAAAATAAAGGCATAAAATAAAACAAGATATAATTCAAATGAATGAATGCTCAAAACCTTGAAACTTGACTGGTGGCTTAATATAAATAAAAGGTTGGAGAAAGGACATAAGCAAACAATGGTTCTGGTCTCTCAAGAAGTTCCTATAGAATTGGAATAACAAATGTTGTTGTTTTCCTTAAACCCGTTTGATCCAACCCAATCAATTGCCTACCTGAAAGCACACACAATGAAAAAATTAGAAAATTACAACTTAATTTAATAGATAATCAATAAACAACATCAACCTTTTAACTTTAGTGATTGACCCCCTATTTGACACTAAACCTTAAACCCTTATAGAACACCCATGTAGAATCGTAATCCATAAACTCATTTGCCTCAAGTCAAACTCTAAACCCAAACTGAAAAAAGTATTTGAGAATAAAACCTTCCAAGGTAAGGGACAGAAAGTGCACATGCTCAACTCCTTTGTTTGTGTCTCCATATGACTTTGGCCTCATCCAAGAAACTATGTATCATCTTGGAAGAAAGCATTAAAGCCTCGTAGGAACATGCCAAGATGGAAATGGCATCGAGAACCAAGCACAAACTTCGTGGCCATTGAATTCCTTTAATAATTGTTGTTATAGGGGGCTTTGAAGATAAACAATTTTACGTGGTTGAGCATAAATGGATGATCCAAGGTTTCAGTTCATTAATTCTTGAGGTTTGAATAATATGGCATGTAAATATGAAGCATCGTCCATCTCAAAAACTTTATATCTGGAGACATGGTAAGTTGTTTGAAATTGTTGTTGCTTTTGAGCAACTTAATATTAAATAATATGAGGTTGTGTTTTTTGCATGTACCATAGCATAAGTGTTCGAGACGAAATATTAATTTTGTCCTTAAAAATGTCTTAAACTGCCCTATTATGTAGTAGTGAGGTAAGCTATGGTTGTGAAGCAACTTGCAATGGGATATTAAACCCGAGTTGAATCTTTGTATTAGTGTAATTTTTTTGCATAATATCAGACATTTAGATTCCCAACTTATTGGTAGGAATTCAACTCCTAATGTTCTATATGTAAATAATATTACTTATTAAATGATATTCTAGAATATTTACTTCAAAAATGCTTATATGAGAAAGTGATTGGAAAAACTTCTAGAGGGTTATAAATAGTCTATGACTCTCTACTACAAATGTATGAGCCAAGTATATAGATATTACCTTCTATTTAGTGCCAAAGTAGTTTTCTTTCGCATGAGCATAGAATTGTTGATATGCATCCATGTGATGTAGTCATTGAATAAATGCATTAGCACGGTTCACTCTCATATTTTAAAATGATTAATTCCCATAATGATATAATTTTACATTTTCCTTACGATAGGGTCTATTATATAGAAGGTTACCTAATCAAAATTTTCATCAAAATAAGAGTGTGATTACCCTTTATTTTTTTTAAATGATAATAGGTATATAATTATATATAATATATATATATATATATATCAATATTTTGGTCATTCATACAAAACTTCAAACATTTATTTCTACCCTAAGTTATTTAACAGTTCTGTTGGAAAGTGGTGGGGGAGCAAGGCTTCTACATGCTCCGTACGTAGGTTCTTACCTTTCATTTTTAATACCCAATTCTTTCCCAACAGGCACTCATCAGATGCAAACTACTCTTAAAAATGGCTACACTCTCCCCGGCAATGGCGCCAAAATGTCCAGTGATAAAAATGTGCCTTTTTAACTCCTAATTACCTCACATTAATTGTCAACCCAGGGACGACTTCTTATTTCAAGAGTGTACTCAGTCTGAGGTGGCTATTTACTTAAGAGTAATGTTTGGTAGTATAGTGCTTAAAATACAAAAGTAAATGAATGCTTGAAAAAGAAATCTAACAACAACATAAACTCAAATGCTCTAAAATCCAATTATTCACTCAGCAAACATCAATTGAGGATACAATAACAATAACTCATTCCTCTACAGATTGATGCAATTGAAAGCAAATTGGAACAAGAAAATCAATCTCGGAACGATGAAGCAATAACCGATGTTCTCTAGAGTTGACAGTCCTGCTTTAAAGCAATTAAAAGGAAATCGAAATTGAACTAAAGCTGTTATTGAAAGTAAACTAGGAAAACTCTTTAAAAGCAAACTCTTTGCAATGAATCAACATAAATGAACAACAAAGCTTCATCTAACAGAAATGATTTATTAATGGAAAGGAATAGCAATGCTAAAATACTAGAATTAAACAACAATCTTAAATGGAACTGAACAACAAAACTAATTAATTAAAAATACACAACAACTATAAATGTAATTGAATTAGCAACCTTAATCCAATAGCGTGAACATTAATCGCAATTATTGAAGCAACAACAATCACAATTATAATTGAATAGTAACTTAATTGAACAACCATTGCAATTATAAATGGGAAACAATTAAATGAACCACAGTCTTAATTAAACATCGCAGTATTAGATTAGAATTAACAGCAGAACATTTGAAGTTATAATTAATAATTTTTTCACTAACGTAATCCAATTATGATTTCAATATAACAGAGCAATTCTGCGAAATGTTCATAAACAAAAAAATTTAAAGAAATGAAAAGGAAATCAAACCATCACACGACAGAAATTGGAAAGATAAAATACAGTAGCAGCATACTCCACCAGAGGTTGGGCCCTTAGCTTCCAGTGGATGTTGCTGGGCTACTTCAGATGAGAGGAATGAACAGTAACTCCCAAATCATATATTAATCATCAAATTGTGAAATCATTACAACAGCAGAAGCTTTGAGAATTATAATGGTAATGCAACAATCCCTTTTTCCTTCTATCCTATCATGAATAATCCATCATCATTCTTTAATCTCCAATTCTGAATCCTTAATTCTCCATCCCCATCTCTGGTCTCTGTTTTCATTTAAATAGAGAGAGATCAGAGATCAACTACAACATAGATAATTACAACACGGTTTCTATTACAAAATTGGATTGTTTCTAACCAATTCATCAACAAGAAAATATATTTCCATCCATCTTTCAACAAGATCAAGGCGAATTTGGCTTTGCAGCTGAGATTTGGAAAATGGCCACATAGCAAATCTAAGAAATTTGTGCTCAAAAAACCTTGTGCTTCTCTCAATACAAGCTGAATTTGGGAAAACCATTTTCCTCTAAAGTTAATTTGGTCCATTTTGGAAAAAACCCATATTCCGGATTTTCCAGATTCTTCTTCATTTTCCCAGAATCTCAACTGCAAAATTGTCACTTCTTATTCCAGCGAATTTCTGAGTTGGAAGATTTAATGATCAAATCTTCGATCTGGAGATTGTATTGGAGGCTAAAAATGGTGAACAATGTTACAACCAATTTATTAAAACTATCATTTATAAAATCATGCATAATCATCAATTTATTAGAAATAAAGGAGAATAAATAATATTTTTACATAAGAGCATAAATAATTGTAAAATGGATTTATATAATAAATTATAATAAATGACATGATAAAGAAGAGTAAAAATGGATAAAATAAGTGTTTCAAAAGTTGTCATATTCATGGCCCAACACACCCCCACACTGAATATATTGCATGTCCTCATGCAACAAAAACTGAATATATTGCATGTCCTCATGCAACCCAAAAACAAAACCCATGTGTTAACCAAAGAATAAAAAACTTTAATCATCTCAGCTCACGAAATGGATAGAACAAATGAATTCTTCCTTAATTAATGAATATTCAATTTTAGCAATCTTTATGAAGGCATAACAAGTTCTACATTGACGTTTAGGTTAGTGCATATGAAGTTGCATCAAAATATGATATAAATAACAACAAACTTCATTAACCATTTTCTCAAAACTAGAAACCAGATTTTGTTGAAATTATGCAAGTAGATTTCCACTATATTAATACTTCTATGATCCACGGATCATGAGATATAAACAAAATCGATGTAGGTGAGAGTGCACGATTTCCGAAATATTACGAACCAATTTAACTTGAAATTATCTGGGTTTGTATATTTTAATGATACGTCTATGTTTTCCAGAAATCACAAGAATTGCATTCATAGTTTTAAAAATATTATGGAAATCAATTTCCACACTGAAATTGTATGCCTTAAATGAGAAAGAAAATAGAAAACATCCATCATGCATAGCAATTCCTCCCCCTCTCTGAAAAATTAGCATGCCCTCATTCGATGCTAGAAAACAAATAGAGGTGGTTGCTACCATCTGTTGAAGTCTATGCCTGGTGTAAAACAACATCGAATAAGGGAGGTGTTGAGAAGGAATAAGAATAACAGTGGATGCTAAATAATATGAATGACATGGTCATAAGAAAGAAATGAATGAAAACAACACTCCCCCAAACTAAAAGATGATATGCTGCTGAAAAATGGGAAGTGGTAAAGATGTGGAATGAAGGATGATAAATAATGCTCAAAATGGATTTTCATGAAATTATGCTAAATTCGTAATAAATCAGAAAATTATGCTATTTTACCTCAAGTTTTACCTCCAAAAAGAAAAATGTGGAATGACATATATGGACTGGCATTTTTTGAAGCTGATGTAGGAAGAGTTAGCACTGAAAGTGATGCAAAAGGTGGAATCTAGGAAAGCACATCATGTTTGAAGAATTGTTCACGTTCGCAAGTTGCTCGAGCTTCTTCTGTTAGTTGCAATAGTGTGGTCATGTTTCGAATAGAGTTCTGCCCATACTTGTTGTGGTCTTGTAAACATATCTTTATTTTGCATATAATGTTCTTGAAGCCACAGTGTTAGTTTTGAATAGCAACAGATAAGATCCATGCAAAAATTTCAATCAGATATTTGATCAAATCAACAAGTTATGGTAGAGTGTACTAATCATATCACATGTAATCCCATAATGCATACATTCCCCCCTCCGATTGGAAAATCAATTCCATGACCATCAAGCATATGAAAGGTGTTATGCTGACGGCAAGGCAAGGGAATGAACAATACAACAGTAAATGAAGTAGAGTACACATATCAATGATAGGACGACGAGAGTTATCGTTATAATAAGAGAAGAGTGTGTAAAGATAGTTATGAATAAGAGAGGACAATTTAGATTTGATGATAATTTATGCGAAAAAGGAAAAAGAACAACAATATGCCAAAAATATGCTTTACTGATGGTGTCCTAGCTGAAAAATGATGTGATTGATCAGAAAATAATTTCTTATGCGTAAAGGTTCAAAATAGGGAAAAAATTAAGGAAATAACTTATCCAATAAAAAGAAAGAATAAGAAAAGGGTATTATAGTAATAATTGACAATAATATATAAGTTCAATACCATAAGCAGAGCCTCTGTTGCCAGCAGGCATCCATAGCCTCGGTAGGGTTGCTTTCTAACCCATATGAACTAGGATCCTCAATTTATAAATGGAGAGTTCCAGTGTTGTTCTACAGAAGAGATTAGTGTGCTGGCATGGTAACCAGATAACCACACTGCCATTCACCGAGATGTAGAAAAAGTGATAAGGTCGGCTCGTGATGAGACCCCCTATTCCAATGATAATTTTGGTATCCAATGGAACATAACCCCGATGTGGGGGTGGAATTAGTTGAGCAGGAAATTGTGTATGGAATGGAGCATTTTGACGATGTAGATGATTGGGTTGAGTGAATGATTTTGATATGAAAGCATGATGTTGTGTAAGAGCTTGTAAAGAGTATGGAGAATATGTTTGTGCTACAAGATGAGGGAGAGTAGCCATGCAATCATAAGGTGAACCATGCCAAACTTGTAGACAAGATTGGTGGTTATATGAAATTGACATGACTGCCCTAAAACATGAGTATTCCATAATGGATTATGCAAGTAAGAGAATGGAAAAGAAGTGTTTTGAACCATACCTGTAGGCCATGATTTCCATGGTTTTGACCTTGTTGCAGCTTCCTCATCTGTTTGAAATGATACTTCCATCCTAGATAGGGAAGAACAAGTATCTATGGGCTGCTCCTTTTGGTCACGAGGGAAAAACACTTCATCAAATTCTTCATTTTTATGAACCTACAAAACATCCAATTTTTCATTTAGAGAGCTAATAAAATCAACTTTAAAAATTTCAAATAAAACATTGATTTCATCTCTTATGTCTCCTGATCTTGTAACAGATTTGTAAAATAAAGAACAAGGATCTCTAGAATTCTTTCTAGCCTTGGAGATTCCTCTTGAATACCTTATGCACAATTCACAAACATCATCATATGACAACTGAAAAACATCACCTTTTCCTATCAGATTTAAGAGTTTTAAAAATTCATCTTTGATTCCTTTAAGGAGTATTTTTAAGATCTCTTTTTCAAAATGCTTATGTTTTGATTTTTGAAGGTTATAATGAAATCAATCTACATAGTCCTCCAAGATTTCATCTTCCCCTTTTATCATATTGAAAATATCTTCATTGGATTTGCAATAGTCTTGGTACTTCTTCAAGAATATATTCTTCATGTCCTCCCATGTTTGGATGCAGTTCCCACCTAGGCTCATGAACCATCAGAGAGCTACTCCTTTTAGAGTAAGAGGAAACACTTTCAATATTTGATCATTACTACAATAATCATATCCTCTACAAAGTATTTCGAACTCAAATAAGAATGTATCTGGATCTTCATTTGTCAAACCATGAAAGTTTGGTAGAGAAGATGGGGGAATTATGTGCATTTGTGTCACTCCTCCTAGATCTTTGATAG
>APFE031699352.1:81715-137385 GCA_000404065.3 Pinus taeda | reverse complement strand
ATGGACCAACCATAAGTTTTCCCACATGTACGCTCTTTTCTTTGCATGGAAGTGCGTGCATATGTATACACACCTTTTGATTAGCAATCCCGCGTGTATATGCGCCTTTGTTACGAGGAACCTACGTATACCTCATTTTCTTTCATTCTGAGAGCCTGAACTGTGATCTACCATTTTGAGTGAGTTGCCATCAAGGACAACACCTGTTCCATAGAGCCAAACCTGTGTCATAATGCTAACAATCTCCCCCTTTGGACTTGATGGCAACTCAAAATCATCCTCCCCCTTTGACATCAAGGGCAAAGGGTTATTCTCCCCTGAGTACATGTTGGATTCTCTACTCTGTTGTGCTGTCCAAGCTCCCCCTGACTATAGGCAAGGTTTGCAAGAAGATGTTCTTCAAAAGAAACATGACTTTATACATCATAAATGACCTTCCTATCACTACAGACTCATACATACATCCATCTCCCAACCAAGTGGGGATACATGATAAAACAAGAACATTACATCATCCATCCCAGGCATAGTGGGGAAACCAAGATAGGTCGTTACATGACTTTGATAAGAAAAGAAATACAAGACATAGAGATGAAATATGATAGTTATCAACAAGCAGCATCTGTCAATCATCATTCAGACCATCAACCATGTTCTCCCTCTACACTTGAAACCAACACAACTTTGAATCAAGATCTTCTAAGATAATGCCAACAATGCATCATTAGAAGAATATATATGCTTCCCCGGAACCTGTGCCAGATGGTCTCTGTCAGACCCATATCAAACTCTTTTTACCCAGAGCCTGGCCCACTGATTGTCTTCAACCAACATATACATGACTATATCGACATAAATTGGTGTATGTACGCGTATAAACCTCATGAAACTCGCATACAACCACTTTTCTCTGAAACAGACAAGATTCAACAGCAAGGTGATGCATCAACTACCCCCATCTTCTGTCTGAGGTATTCAAATGTCTCCCTAGGAAGTGGTTTGGTGAGTATATCAACAACTTGTTCCTTAGAGGGAACATACTCCAATTTGACCTTTTGTTCAAGTACTTGTTCCCGGAGAAAATGATACTTGATAGGTATGTGCTTAGTCTTTGAATGCATGATAGGATTCTTTGAAATACTGATTGCACTTATATTATCACAGAAGATGGAGATAGGTGGAGTACAAGTGATTTGAAAATCTTGCAAAGTTTGCATCATCCAAAGGAGTTGTGTGCAACAAGATGCAGCAGCCACATATTCTACTTTAGTTTTAGATAAATCAATTGAACTTTGTTTCTTGCTGAACCAAGATACTAATCTGGAACCCATGAAGAATGCACCCCCACTAGTGCTTTTTCTGTCATCCACACTTCCTTCCCAATCTGCATCTTTATATGCATGAAGTGTGAGATCTGCATCTCTAGGATACCATAAGCCATAGTTTTGTGTTCCTTGAAGATATCTGAAAATCCTCTTAACTGCCTGAAGGTGTGCTTCCTTTGGATTTGCCTGAAATCTTCCAACTATTCCCACTGCATGCATGATGTTTGGTTGAGTACCTGTTAGATAGAGCAGACTACCAATCATGGATCTATAGGTTGGTTGATGTATTGCTTCTGATTCATCATTAGCGCTGAGGCTGCATCCTGTTACCATAGGGGTACATACCAGTTTCGAATCTTCCATGCCATATTTCTTCAAGATCTGCTTCAGGTACTTGGTTTGTGATAAAAAGATACCGTCTTTATTTTGTTGGATTTGTAAACCAAGGAAATATGTCAGCTCACCAAGAAAGGACATTTCAAATTATTTATGCATCACCAAAGCAAAGTTTTTACTCATGGCTTCTTCATTTCTGCCAAAGATGATATCATCAACATATACAACATGTATTAGCAATTTATCATTATCAATTTTTATATATAGATTGTTATCTGCTGATCCTTTTGAGAAACCTTATTAAAGGAGGTATTTGTCTAGACGATAGTACCAAGCCCTTGGAGCCTGTTTAAGACCATAGAGTGCTTTCTTAAATCTGCATATCATTTCCAAGGATAAATCCATCTGGTTGCTCAATAAACACTTCTTCTTCTAAGTCCCCATTTAAAAAGGCATATTTCACATCCATTTGAAATACTTTGAACTTTTGAAAGCTAGAGAGAGCAAGGAACGTTCTTATAGCCTCTAGTCTAGCAACTAGTGCAAAAGTTTCTTCAAAGTCAATACCTTCTTGTTGTGCATACCCTTTACAAACAAGTCTGGCCTTGTTTCTAATGACTTCTCCATTTTCATTCAGCTTATTTTTTAATATCCATTTTGTACCTATTACATTCTTATCTTTTGGTCTAGGGACCAACTCCCAAGTGTTATTTTTTTCAATCTGCTCAAGTTCTTCATCCATGGCCTTGACCCAACATTCGTCTTTACATGCTTCTCTTACATTTTGTGGTTCAGTGGAGGAGAGCAATGCTAGATAGCTTGAAGCTTCAGAAATAATTATTCTTGTTTGTACACCTGCCTCTTTCTGTCCCAAAATTTGAGTCTCTGGATGGTTCTTCTGGACATATCTGGATGGAGTCTTTTCTTCTATCCTTATCTGTTCTTCTGGTGCATCATGGGTTTCTTCTTCATCATGAATCTGATTTAATGTTTAAGGATAGTCCTCATCATCTTCGAAATCTTCAGATTTTACTTGCCTAGGAGTGTTTCCTTCTTCATCAACCACTACATCAATATTTTCAACAATTTTTCCAAGTCTTTTATTGTAACACTTGTATGTTTTGTTGTGGGGAGAGTAACCAAGGAGAATGCCTTCGTCTACTCTAGGTTCAAACTTGCTAAGGATTTCATCAGTCCTTTTGATGTAGCATTTGCTTCCAAAAATTTTGAAGTATTTTACCGTGGGAGTCTTACCATACCAAAGTTCATGAGGAGTCTGAGTGCTATTTACCCAAATGTTTGTCTTGTTGAGAATAGTAACTGCAACAAATGCGACTTCACCCCAGAAGGTTGTGGGAGTTCCAGACTCATCATGCATAGCACGAGCCATTTGTTGAACCGTTCTGTTCATCCTTTCTACTACTCCATTTTGCTGAGGAGTCCTTGCAGTAGAAAATTCCCTTCTTATTTCATGTTCTTCACAAAAATCAAAAAATTCATCCGAGGTAAATTCTCCTCCTCGATCAGACCTAAGGCATTTGATTTTGTGATCTGATTCATTTTCAACCAAGGCTTTGAATGCTTTGAACTTTTCGAAAGCTTCATCTTTATACTTCATAAGTCCTATCCAACACATCCTTGAAAGTCATCAATGAACAATATGAAGTACTCTTCTCCCCAAGGTGACCTCTTCCTAGTTGGACCACATATATCAGTATGGACAAGTTCAAGTGGCTTGCTAGTTGATCCTTCCTTCTCAGGGAAATTAGTTCTGGTTTGTTTACCAAACTGACATGATTTGCATATTGTTTTGTCTGGAATTGTAATGTCAGGGAGATCACGAACCGCCTGATATTTGCATGCTTTCCTTATCTGAGTGAAGCTTAGATGCCCCAATATTCTATGCCATAGCTAGTGTTCATCATTCTTACTTAGATAACATTGTTGTTGTCCTCCTTTGAGTATGTATAAATTATTTGGAGTTCTTATGCCTTTGATCACTATTTTTCCTGTATCAAGCTCACGAACAATACATCCATTTGATCGAAATATTACCTCAGTTCCTTGATCACATATTTGATTGAAACTCAATAGATTATGCTTTAAGCCATCAACATACATAATATTTCCAGCTTTGACCTTCTCTTTCAAACGAACAAAACCTTTACCTTTTATGAATGTTGGGGTGTCATTTCCAAATGAGACCTTCTTTTCCTTTTCTAAGGCACTATATGACTGAAGTTTTTCCTTATCACCTGTCATATGTTTTGAGCATCCACTATCGATGTACCACTGATTTTCCTATCCTTATGCATATAAGGCTATCCCACATGTTTCTGGTTGTGATTCTTTCTTTCTCCATGTTTTGGGACTAAATGAAGCTTTCTCCTTCTGAGTTGTTTGCCGAAACCTACTCCTGCATTTAGAATCTTCATGACCGAAGTTTTTACAAATAGAACATTCTATTTCATTTTCAAGAGCAGAAAAGTTATTGTAGGTCCTTTTCATGATCCCAGTCATACTCCTTTGATTTTGAGCTTCCCTAGTCATGATGGTCTTGTAGGCAATACATTGAGCAGCTTTGTGACCAAAGTTATGACAAGAGAATTATTGGCCATTGAAGAAATTCCTGCGATTATCAAACCTACCAACCAAATGATTGTAGTTTCTATCCATTCTTGAGGCAAATTGAGAATGATTTACCTGTGGTTGGTTGAAGCTTCTGTTCATCCTTGAAGTAGATTTCCCTCGATTTACTTGGTAATCTTTGTTCATTCTTGAAGAAAATTGTCCCTGATTTACCTGGTGATCTGCATTACGCTTTTGCTGTCAATTGTCAACCTATTCATTTTTCCTTGCTACATCAAGATAACTTTAGGAGGTGGATGGCTTCTGTGCTTGCTTATGTGCTTGAGATGCTTCTTCAGAATATCCGAGACCTGTCTTGATTAGAGGAGAATGCTGCACTTTGATAATTTCATCTAAAGTTTCAGATCCTTTAGCAAATCTAAGATTAAGGGCTTTTGTTTTCTCAATTTCTTTTCTAAGTCCCACAATTTCACATTCTAACTTCTTCATTGTGTTTATCTCTTTCAGCAAGTTGGAATGTCAGAGTATCTATGATTCATATTCTTTTCCTCTAAACAAATTTTAAGTTTAGAAATTTCTTCATAAAGACCTTCTTCATTTATATCATCCAAGAAATCATCATCTTCAAAGGCCATCAAAAGTCTATCATCATTACCTTGTTCATCTTCATCACTATTTGAAAGTCCATCACTGTCTTCATGAGTATAATAGCTCTTTTTACTTACATTCTATTTTCTGTTCCATCTAACTGGTTCCTTACCTTTATCTTTATGAGGACACTTGGCAGCATAGTGACCGACTCTTCCACAAGAAAAGCATTTGAAAGGCAACTTACCTCTGAATCTTCTAGTTCCCCGTTGAAGGTTCTTGACAAAATTTGATTCTTCCTCTTCTTTTGACATATGTCCTGACTCATTGTAATCTCCTTTTCCTGAGGCTTTGAATGCAGCTTCTCTCCTGTCTAATGGTCCACCTTTTCTCATTTCATAAGCAGTTAGGATTCCGTGCAGCTCTGAAATGGTAATTCTCTGTAGATTCTGCTTTTCTTCTATGGCAGAAACTTTTGAATCAAACTTAGGAGACAAACATCCTAGAACCTTTTCAACCAAAACAACTTATTTTATTTCTTCACCCAAGTTTTTCATACAATTAACAATCTCATCTATACGTAGGAAATAGTTAGCCATGCTTTCATCATTGTGCATTCTGAGATTTTCATATTGAATTCTGAGAGTTTCTAGTTTTGCTTGTTTTACCTGATCATCTCCTTCATAGCTGAGAACGATCTTGTCCCATATTTCTTTTGTGGTTTTGAGCTGCATAACCTTGATGAATTCTGATTGAGATAGACTCCCTAATAGAGTATTGACAGCCTTAGCATTTGTTTCATACTACTTTTTACTAGCCGTATTTATAGGAGTTGTTGATGGAAATGTGTATCCTATTTCTATGATATCCCAGACTTCTGTACCAAGAGATTGAAGATAGGTTGTGATTCTTACCTTCCAATAGATGAAGTTGCTCCCATCAAAAATTGGTGGCCTGATCGATGCCTCCTTTTCTTAGTTTCTCATGATGATAGATCTTCCTTCAAGCGATCAAGCTTCTTCTGAAGGACCTGCTCTGATACCAATTATAGGAAATAATACTAAGAGGGGCGTGAATCAGTATTATCAGGTCAATTATTTTCAATTCATACTCATATTTGTATGCGCTACTTAGGTTAGAAACCAGCGTATATACGCAACTTCAGTTAAGGAAAATAGCGTATAACTTACAGAATTATGATTTAATTATTCTTCAGATGTTGATCTTTAATCTGTATGTCAGAACCATATAAACATTAACCAAGAATAGAAAAATAGTGCAGACACTCACACACAATAACACAAGATATAAGGTGGAAGCCCAATGTGGGTGAAAACTACTTGCTGCAATTCGTCTCTATCTTCTTTCAATTCGAAACTTCTTTTTACAATGATTCTGTACTGGTGCAGTCTTATACCAGTACGCAGGCTGCAACCTGCAGAAGGCTACCACCTTCTCTTGTTCTCCAGCTTCTCCTAGAAGGGAGCTACAACTCCCTTAGCTCTTGTACTAGCTGAAGTACTAGTACGTAGGTGCTGACCTACAGAAGGTTGCAACCTTCTCTTTTCTTCCAGGGACCACATTTCATAAATTTTCAAACTAGATCCATGAATAACATCAATCAAACATCAAGTATATCTGCGTCAACTTATCTTCTTTCTACAACCCAATACTAAATCAAACAATCACTTCTCTGAATGCTGTAACTAGAATAATAACAATAACCAGACACCAATCCTGAACCTAGAACACTGCAGCAATAAACCAAAGTAGCTAAAACATATTTTATGAGACGTACGCTACTTCAAAATGAGGAGCCTACATGCACATGCTTCTGTATAAAGGCAAACCTACGTATACGCTTCTCTGAATAACTGAATCAACGTGTATACGCACCTTCGCTAAATCGAACCTGCGTGCAAATCTATGAAAGACAGTTTTCCCTTTTCAAGTATTCAAGCATTAACTATACCCAGATTATCAGATTCATAGATCAATTCATGCGTCAAATAAATTAGAACCACACAAAGATACTACTATTCAAGTCTTGAGATTTGACCCTTCAATAGGACTTATCCATCTTGTAACACTCAGGTTCCTCCTTGATTCAGATCCAGCTATGCACCATAAGCTAATCACCAGTATTCCAGATCTTGATCCCCATAAGATATTCAACACTTGAGTTGATACCCTTACCAAATGATTTCCTTTCCCTTTTATAGCCTTAGGCCTTACTCAAACCATGGTCCAAAACCATTATAGAACCAATACTAGGGACCCAATACCTGGGTTCAACACTTTGGATGCAATACCAAGGACCAAAACCATAGGTTCAAATATGTTGGACTAAATACCATGGACAAACCATAAGTTTTCCCACATGTACGTGATTTTCTTTGCATGAAAGTGTGTGCATACGTATACGCGCCTTTTGATTAGCAATCCAGTGTGTATATGCGCCTTTGTTATGAGGAACCTGTGTATACCTCATTTTCTTTCATTCTGAGAGCCTGAACTGTGATTTGCCATTTTGAGTGAGTTGCCATCAAGGACAACACCAGTGCCATAGAGCCAAACCTGTGTCATAATGCCAATAGGGGGGGGGGGGGCCTCCAAATAATCGTCGTCATCCCCCTGGTGGCATACATTTTACAAGCGGCGTTGTGGACACATTATGAACTGGGGTCCAATGGAGTGATACCTCTAATTAAAGAAGATAATTAGGCTCCACACCTAACAATACCCAGTGAAGTGCCTTGAGGCACCACTACCAATCAACCAATTTCCCAAGGTGTCAGGAGGAGAGGCAGTAGAGAGGGTAGATACAAGATACAATTGTTTTTGCTTGTTGTCAACAACATTAGATTCATCATACCTGGAGTTTCTTGATATTTTGGGGGGTCAGCCATTTGCATGTTGAGTAGCAAGAGAATTCCTTTGTTGTTGAACCTATCATTCCTTTGATTGTTGTTTCCCCTCAAATGGTTGTTGTTGTGGTTGTCATCATCATGAGGTGTATCCCTTCTATTAGGGAACTCCCTAGCATAGTGGAAAAACTTGTTACAAATGAAGCATCTTCACTTCATTCCATTTTTGAAACGTGATCTTCCTTGACATTGCTTCTTTGCACCTGCATTGTTATTATTTTTAGCATGAGCGGAGAATGCAGTAGGATCATTCCTATTTGAAGGCATAGCCATTTCCATAATCCTTGTTTCTTCTTGAGAAAATCTAGTTAGCAATTCTTCAAAACCTGGAATCCTGTCGTTCTTGAGAATAGTAGTGTTGAACACATGTCATTCATGAGGGAGTCCTCCAAGGGAAAAGAGAGTGAGCTCCCTATCAGCAATAGATTCTCCAATCGAAAGAAGATCACTTTTTATCTTGGTAATCCTCATGAAGTAGGATTGAATATTTTCACCTCTTCCCTTCTTTATTTCCTCCAACTTGTTCTCGAGAAATAGGACTTGGTTTGCATTCCTAGCTTTGAACATGTCAACCAATCTGTCATACATTTCCTTAGATATGTTCAAATCGAAGATGTATGCAACCAAATGCTTGCTAATAGAAGCCCTGATAATATTCTTTTCTTTGACTTCACCCTTCTTTTACTTTGTCTTCAGGCAACCGATGCATTTGAAGGAGGCTCATAAATCTTTCCCTACACATAATCCGTAAGATCGTGCTCTACCAAAGTCAAACCAAGAGACATCTTCCATGCATGATAATCAAACTTATCATTGAGCTTGTCATCGGGTTTGAAGTAAGATGCAGAGGCCATTGACTCTTATCCTTGTCCAACAAATCTTGGTGATTTCTCTTCTTAGTGATTGCTCTTTTCACTCTTTCTTGGGCTTTGTCTTCACCTCAACTCTGATACCATGTTAATTTTAGATAACAATGGTATGTTCTATGATTAAGATAAATTTAATTCAATTTTCTTATTATCCCAATATCAATTTCCATATTAGCAATCACATTAACTTGATAGTAAAGGTAGATAGAACATAAATAAAAACAGTAGAAGACAAGCCAAGACAAGAGGACACAAGATGTGGTTCATGCCAGGGACAAACCCCAATGTGGGGAAACCCTTTGATCAATTCTTCTTATTATTCTTCAAAAGTTCAGCAGAGAGAGAGAGAGTACAATATGAAAAATCCACTTGCCCAATCAAATTCAAATCTATCCAATCAAATAATAGCCATAGGAAGCCCTAACTAGAAATTCAACGTTGGTCAACAGGGAAGAATTTCTTCCTCAAATCATCTCAGTCAAACCCATTCAACTCAGCCTCTAATAGTCATCTGAATCATCCCAAAACAGTCTCGAAAAGCTTAGTCAAACTTGGTCAACACAGAGTTAAACCTGCAGTCAAACTCTCCTGCATTCAACGCTGGTCAAATAGCTCAAATTGCCTTGATTTATATGCCCTAAAATGCGGCTTGCCCAAACATAAATTATCCAAGAAAAAATGTAGTCAAATAAATTCAATAGAAGCTCGATCAACATTGGTCAACCCTTCCTAAAAGTCAGTCAACCCTTCTTGAAATTTAGTCAGCGTTGAAATAGAAAATCCTATCTTGTCCTTTGCATGTTTGGAGAGAGAGGTTGCCTAGAAAAGTGTATGAACCAAGCAGATGAGAGAGAGATGTGTGTGAATGATTGATGTCCAAGTGAGGCAAATGCACCTTCTATTTATATTCAATGTTGAGGATTAATGGACGTGACTATTGGGCTTCTGAGCCTACATTTGATTGTTCGTTGACCTTGACAATTTGTCCATAAACAAAATAAATTGATAATTCCATTTGTACATGTCAGAATGAGATGATTTTTAGATCAATCCTACACCTCTCAGAAAGAGGAATCCAATAAAAATAGCAGCTGCATCATATGAGTTGTCAAAGGTGGAGTTTGGCCCTAGTTTCAAAATTTAACAAAAAAACACTCATAAGAAGTTACTAATAGAAGAGAATTCACTTAATTGGTATGCCCTATATTTCTCAATACCATGCAGTGAAATTAGAGTTGCCTTCCAAGGCATACTCTAGTCTCAGCCCATTGAAGTTCATCTTCCCAACTCTGAAAATATCCTGCTACACTGGAGTACAAATTCGATCCTCCTGAGAAACAAATTTGAAACTACTATTGTAATGTGGATCTAACCCTAATACCATGTAGAAATTATGGTGTAGAATTACAATTTCTCATAAAATTATAATCTAAATTACACGACACAATCCTACTCTAATGCTCTACAAAGTTAAATTCACAATTTAGAACATCAATCATAAACATGCAATGAGAAATAACACACATGCACATAGTATTTTTCCAGGGGAAAGCAATCTCCTAAAAGCCCCTTTACTTGTTTGCATTAATATGATGAATAGAGATGTATTACAATTGCTAGCTCAATATGAGCTCAACTTGTAAGTGAATAACCTCTCTCTCTTCTCACTGAGAAGCTCTGACCTAGACTTGGTCAATTTCTGCCTTTGCTTGAGCCCCTATTTCCTTGCGTAATTCCTAAGGAAATTAGGCCCCTATTATTTAGGAATTTCCTTCAATTGATTGTGTAATTCCCAAGGTTAATCATATGATTGCATGTAGCACATGTACACTCAAGACTAGTCTACAACTAATTTACGTTGCCTTGGAATCTCCACCACAACTAGGGAACTCAAATTCTCTGCATGCACTAGCTATTTTAGGCCGATTGATCAGTTAACTGGATAATCATCGAGTTAGATTGTTGTCCCACTATACAACTGGCCTTCCACTAGTTCTATCAACAATTAGAGCTACGTTAACTGAAAACAATCACACATGCTTAAATAACTCCAACTCCTTTATTTCGAATTTAACTGAGCTAACTGAGTGACAAGATCCATGTCAGTCAAGTTAACTGCATCCAAGTTGTCTATTAATGTGGAAATTCGAATTTCCTCAATTTGACCAAGGCTAAATCAAATTGAGACTTTCTTGCTACATTTTCAACATTATATTATATATTGCAACTTCCATGCAAGTGATAAGTGACACCTTAACTAATTCCATATTGATTTCATATTTTGGTACATCTCATGCTTATGCAAAAGTCTCTCCACTTACATATATTATTTTTGTGATTTTTGGGAGGGTTTTAGGTTGGTTTCTTCCTTGTTTTTTTTTCGCATTACATATGGTTACTACACCTCTACTCTATCCGAAGTTTACATTGATTATGGATATGAACGAAATTTATGTTAGTTATTGATGCGAAAATACAAGAGTTATGGTGGCTTGAGGAATGCGATATAAATGCATTAATCATAACCAGTTGTTCATATATGATCCATAAAAATCAATTCTCGAAAGGGAGGAGGTTATCCCCAATAGTTGGAAGAGAGAGACAATGGTCTGACAACAAGCTCGATGCAGTTAGGGCCATGCTGGATGTGGTGATACGAGGGTGCTCAAGATCGACTGCATGTGGAAACCTTGGCCCAAGAGTTTTGGGACCATACCCCACCTATTATTAAACAATAATTATAGGATTTGGGGGACAATGTTGTGAGTGAGTAGAAATGTTTACAGGATAATGAAATTCTAAAGGATATATGTGAATGGGTGCTTGATCCCGGGAACACCTATGGTAGACAAAATTAGTACCTATCAATAGATATATTATGTTAGCACCTGCATTGAACCTCAGGCTGAAGGAAGGAAATGTCAGGGTAACCACAAACCACGCTTAGCTAAGTAGCTAGCACTACTAGGCCAGGAGAGGTCTCTCTCCATGAGGATCACAGCCAAAATGGCTGGATCAAAGAAAACGATATTAGGCTAGGTATAGTAGCACAATGTTTGATTTGATTTGAAGGGGTTTTGCTGGATCAAGAGGAGCCAACCAGTTAGGATACAAAAATTAGGTCAAAATTGCAGGGTGTTTGATGGGGCAAGGTAGATATGAAGCTTAGCACTCTAGGGTTTGATGGGTGAGGTGATTCAAGACCGGTGAGAAGCTAGGAAGAGCACATGATCACCATGGATCCTTCCTAAACTGTAGAAAACATATACTGGTGAATATTTCCCTAAAGCAGAGCAGTGATGATATGAATTCTACGTATCAACTTGAAAACATTCACTTAGAAGCAATGAAATGATTAATGAATTACACAAAACATATTAACATATGATCACAAGAGAAGAAACTGAACTAAACTCCATGCCACATGGATCTCAAAGAAATAGCTGCAATTTTTATTAATCTCCTACTAAACTGCTACAAAATGATGTCTTTTCAAAACCTAAGCATCCAGCTAAGTCCAACCCTTTACAATGAGAAAGAAGAAGAAGATATAGACATGAATTGAACCTCCTCTCATCCTCAGGGGTCAAATCCCTAAGATGAGGATCTACTCTAACCAATACTGAACAAGAAACTAGAATCTAGGCATCTTAACAACTTGCCTCTAAAATTGAGGAAACTGATTCATTTGTGCTTAAAATGAATTTTAATCTAATGAATCTACACTCTACTACTAACTATCCATCATATTTAAAATCCAAGTCATCATTTACATTAGTAAAACATCCTCCATGAGAGAAAATCCAAGATCACAGTCAAAACATAGTGAAATGGCAATCTTGTGCAAAATTTGTCCTACGCACAATGCCACTTTCAGTTCCCTTTTGGAGCCCTTCCCCGCATCCAAATTGAGCTCATGATATCTCATTGGAAATATATTCAAGTCTACTTTCCAAAAAATCTGGAATTTCTTCATTTGAAGCTCATTTGATCCATCAAAAGTTTATTCTCCCAAGATTTCTTCTGTGTGTCCAAAAAGTGGTAGAAAGGTCATTTTTGGGGTGTTTTATGACCTTTTGGCAGTTCTGTTCCAAAAGCTTAGAAAACGCATAGGGTGCATGTACTCATCGCTCTGAATCCAAAAATGCAAGCCATTTGTCCATTGGGTGTCCCTAGGAAAAGCGCGCCAAGTTTCTTGTGTTAAAATTTCCAAAATTTGCCAAAGGCAAAAATTCCCCCGAATTTGATTAAAATTGGTGAACAATACCATCATCAAGCATCTTGATGAGCCAAGGAAGCTTCAAACAACCTAAGCCTATCCTCCTCCTTTTTTCCTTTGAGAGCCTGTCTCAGCCTTTCTTTCATTTGCTTGACCCTTATATTGCAAATTTTGTTCTGGGTCCTATAGTGGTAGGCCATGTGCCTAATGATATGGTTGTCCCTATTGGTCCTTTGTAGCAGATTTTCTAATTGTAAATTGACTCTTTCAAGCCAAATTTCTTTATCACCCTCAAATTCCTTCTCAATTGAAGTCAAAGTGACTGGTACTTCTTCATTTTTCACTGTTGATTTACCCTAATCACTTTGTCTCTTTGCCTTGAGAAGTTCCAGCTCCATGAGGACCTACTTATCACTCATCTGCTTGTTCTCTTGTGTCAGATATGTGATTACATACTTGGATCTCGCCAATTTGTCCATTAATGCTTGGATTTGAGCCTCTTTCTCTTGTATGATGATGTTTTATTTTGTTGCTTCATCCTGAGCCTCCAAATCAATTGTCTCTATGTCGTGATGAATATGATGTTTTTCTGGCTCATCATGCTCCTTTAAATCAAAATCTCTCTCCTCATAATCTCTGTCTTCTCTATCCATGTTTGCCAAGCTTTGAGGCTGTGTACTCCTAGAAAAGGGATGGAGGGGGTGAGTAAGGGTGATTAGGAATAAGGTAAGGGGAAGTGATATTGTGGGGTATTTGGTGGACTAGGTAAAAATGAAAATGAGTGGGAGGGTGTAAACCATGAAAATGAGGGAGAGGGGCTAGGGTTTTTAAGGTATTGCTTTAGGGGTGAAGGAAAAAGGGATATGGAGTGTTATGGAGTGATATAGGGGAGGGGTTTAAGGTTTTAGTGATAAGTGATGGGAGGAATAATAGGGGTTAGGATTTTTAAGTCATAAATAAGGGAGATTCTAGGGTTTTACACTTACCATGGAAAATTATCCTCAAATGCATTAATTGCAAACCAATGATGAAGTCAAGGAACAACACTTACTTGTTTGAGGGGAAGGAAGACAAATTTGATGTTTTTTAGGTGGAAGGAGGTTATTTGGCCCTTGCTGTCCCTATGCATAGTGTCTCCTACAGGTGCGCAGTGCCCTTCTCTATGCACAACGCCATTGTTTTTTCCATAGAGAAAATTGGCTTACGCGCAACGCTCTGGCCTAAATGCGTAGTGCCTCTTCAAGCCGACGTTTGGATGACTTCCCGATGTTCAAATTCGGCCCATGATAGCTCGTTGGAAATATATTCCTGTCTACTTTCTAGAACATCTTGAAGTTTTCAATTTGGAGCTCATTTTCCCTACCAAAAGCTCAATCTCCCAAGATTGATCAAAATGTGCAAAATGAGGCTGCCAAAATGCAGAGTGCTGTTGCAGTCAACTTTTTGAGGTCTTCCTTAACTCCAAATTGAGTGAATGATAGCTCATTGGAACACTATGTTTGTCTAGTTATCATATGACTCATAAAGTAAGTCATTTGGACACTCCAGCTAGGAGAAACCTTGATTTTCCCAAAGTCACTCCAGAAGTGCAACAACTCTCTTGTGGAAAATGATTGTTTGGACATTTCTCCCAAACCATGAGACCTGTGTAAAAAATGAAGGAGGTTTTTCTTACTTGGTCTATTATAGACAAAAAACTCTCTCACTTTTGTCAAATTCATCTTTTCTTGCTCAGAAACATCATTTGAGTAAAACCTATCTCGATATGTAGAACAGGGGATTTGTAGAAATAATGGGAAATGAAGGGGATAAGGGGATTCTGAATTCTTGAGAAAAATTTGAGAAGTAGGGAGGGATGTTAGGAAGCAAGGGAAATTTTAATTTCAAAGATTGAGTGAGGGGAAGGGGTCCAAAAGGGAAAAACATAGGCCTAACCTAGAAAAGTATCAAATTGTAGCAATAGGCTAGGGTTTGTGGGAAAATGATGAATTTGAGGGATATCAGTGATGGGAAGTGTTTAAGAAGGTATATTAAGGATAGGGGAAGGTGTATGAGCATTAGGATACAAGTTTTGTTTATGATTTGACCATCCAAGAAAAATTACCTTCAAAACCCTAGAAGAGGGAAATGAGCCTTACCTAAGCACAACTGAAGCACAAACAAGGTGTAAAATGACCTATTTGGAACCTGAAATAATGATGAAAACTCTTTGAATGATGGTACACTAAGCCGAATGGTGACATGGATCAATAATTGGAAAACTTTGGAAGGAGTGAAAACAATCCTAGACCTAATACCTAGTGACCAAATTTTACTTGAAGACTCACTGAAATGACAAAAATTTGACTTTGACACCGCAAGACCACTTTACAAGAGCATATTTGATCATTGGTAGAAGGCTACAAAGACTGAAACTAACATTGGCCTTATTGGGGATGGCAGATCCTTGGAGATGTCAATAACACCGTAGACCAAGTGCCTAACCATGTGGGCCAATACAGTCAAAAACTCAAACTGAAATGCATGACTAAAAAATGACGACTTGGCGACACAAAATGACTTTGAAACTGACTGAACCATGCTCACTTCTACGAGCTTATTAATCACACCCTACTCTAAGTGATCCATTCCTCACCTGATCAAGTGAAATTAAAAAACCAATGTAACCAAGTAAGCATTTTGGCTGCTGTTTGATTCCTCTGCAAGTGTTGGCTTATGAGCAACAAGAGAGAACTACTGAAATGCAACTCCCATGAAAACTTGTAAACAGATTCACATTTTCCCAGATTGAATAGTATGGATTCTCTATCTGACTCCAAAAATATGGCATAAGGATCTTGAAATTCATGTGCACTAGGACTTAGCTCTTCCAATGGATTACTTTTCTTCTCCTCATGCCATGAATGCAAACTTTCATTTGAGATTTATGATGAGAATCCTGTTAAAAATGACAAAGAAACTAGTTGTCGGATCAAGTTTGTATTAATACCTTTTTCTAGCTCACAGTTAGCTAATGGAGAATGACTTTGACTGCAGATATCATCCAACACATCAGCTATTGGATTGTGAAAAACTTGAAAAGACTATTTCAACCCATTTTCTATTGGTTCCAATGAGATTGCATGATTTTCTACAGGCTGCTCATCCTTTATTGAAGATATACTATGCAAATTTCCCTTCAAAAACTAAAATGATTCAAAACATAATGGTACGAAATCATCTTGCATCATTTGATCATATCTTCTAGGTTCCAAGTCTTCATCTGCAACCTGACATTCAATGGCATTCGAGGGCTGCAAATCTAAATATGAGAAGTCTTGAACAAGGATTTCATTGCTCTTTAGATGGTCAAGATCAAAACTTATCGACGGTTGATTTCTGATTGCACAAAATTTGTCTCTGATGAACTGAAACGAAGTAAAACAAAAAGGAAAAAATCCTTCACTTACATCAAAATTTTCTACACTTTCCTCCTCACTTCCGCAACAGATATGCATTGGTTGATCACTGTATTCGAGCTACTGAAAGTGAACTTCCTCCTTCCACAAACCAGCTGTTGATTTGTCTGGAAGACTAGCTTCTATTTAGAGAACATAATCATCATCATACTAATCAAATTTAGGCAAATCATCAGTATAAAACACATCATTAAGCATACATGTTAGATTAACAGATCTCTCTTCTCCAAGATGATCTATAAAACAATCGTTATTAGATCTATGACAACTGGGATAAGAAAGAAAATGTTTTGGATCAGCCACTTGTTTTTATTCAATCAACGAGCCATGGTCTTGAACATCATACTCGTTCCTTGTGGTGATATTTTGCATCATCTCTTCTTCCTTCAACTTTGGATCTATGTTCTTCACCTCTTCTTCCTTCAACTTTTCCCTTCTGATCGATTCCTCTGGATCTATGTTCTTCATCTCTTCTTCCTTCAACTTTTCCCTTCTGATCGATTCCTCTGGATCTATGTTCTTCATCTCTTCTTCCTTCAACTTTTCCCTTCTGATCAACAAATTAGCCTCTACATCTACTACAATGTTTTGCATCTCTTCAAGTATTGTAAGGTTCTTTTCTCTCAGTTGAAACTCCATTTCCGGATGAAAGACTTTCAGATAATGCAAGAGAGATGAATCAAGAGGAGGTCTTATATTAATAGGCATCAAACAATAAATTTGGTTAAATCTGGAAAAAAGTTATTGTACTGTCTCCCCTAGCTGTCTTTTCAGCTGGTTATACTCTTCTAGAATCAAGAAATGGTTTTCTCTAACCACCCACTTGTCGAGGAAAACTTTGAAAAACTACTGGAAATCAAAGATGCTCGCATCAGGCAAGGTTTTGAACCAACTCTTGACTTTGCCTTGCAAAGAAAGAGCAAAAGGCCTAATATTGACATCCTCTTCATCAACTTCAAAAAGGTCAAGAAAAGACTCAAAATTAAGTACATGTCTCTCAACACTGATGTTGTCACATTCACCATCAAATCTTGGTAGATATAAGTAATGGATTTTAGTGAAACCATGGGATATAAGAGGTAAAATCAGAGGCTTGTATCTATCTAGAATTTTACAAGGTATATGAATATATACAGAAGCTATAGAATTATTCTTGATCTCTTGAGGCTCATCAGTTTGAAGATGGTCATCATAAGATTTAGAATAAGGGTCTTGCTCAAGATCAAAGGCGTACAAAGATTTTTTTTTCACAATCTTCAAAGGGAAAGAATCAAATGCAGGTCTAGGATCTTTTCTCAAATACAATATACTTTGTAAAGCCTTCTTGACTTTCTCGGGAAAAGAGAAGAAATAATTTATAACAAAGACATAATGTCTTGGATGAATTTCCAACTTGAATACCTGATATTTCCATATTTTCCTTTCATGTTTCTGCTGGTTAGGTTCATCCTCCATTGGAGTCCTTGGATCTAATCTCGATATTGATTTAGAGTCATCAGGTGAATGATTTCAGCCTTCCTGTGTCTGATCGTTGTCCACCATCAACAATCAGGTCTAGATATGAACTTTGATGATATTTCCAAGGGAATACGAAAACTTTTGCTCGACCCCAGTATGGTTGCCACTATGTTAGCACCTGGATTGAACCTTAGACTAAAGGAAGGCAATGCCAGGGTAACCACAAACCATGCTTAGCCAAGTAGCTAGCCCTACTAGGCCAGGAGAGGGATCTCTCTGTGAGGATCTCAACCAAAATGACTGGATCAAAGAAAATGATATTAGGCTAGGTATAGTAGCACAAGGTTTGATTTGATTTGAAGGGTTTTTGTTGGATCAAGAGGAGCCAACCAGTTAGGGCAAGGAAATTAGGTCGAAATTGTAGGGTGTTCAATGGGGCAAGGTAGGCATGAAACTTAGCACTCTAGGGTTTGATGGGTGAGGTGATTCAAGACTGATGAGAAGCTAGGAAGAGCATGTGATCACCATGGATCCTTCCTAAACTGTAGAAAACATAAACTAGTGAATATTTCCCCAAAGCAAAGCAGTGATGTTATGAATTCCGGCTATCAACTTGAAAGCATTCACTTAGAAGAAATGAAATGATTAATGAAGTACACAACACATATTAAAATGTGATCACAAGAGAATAAACTGAACTAAACTCCATACCACATGGATCCCAAAGAAATAGCTGTAATTTTTATTACTCTCTTGCTAAACTGCTACAAAATGATGTCTTTTCAAAACCTAAGCATCCAACTGATTCCAACCCTTTACAATGAGAAAGAATAAGAAAATATAGACATGAATTCAACCTCCTCTCATCCTCAGGGGTTGAGTCCCTAAGATGAGGAGCTAATCTAACCAACACTGAACAAGAAACTAGAATCTAGGCATCCTAACAACTTGCCTCTAAAAGTGAGGAAACTGATTCATTTGTGCTCAAAATGACTTTTAATTTATTGAATCTACCCTCTACTACTAATTATCCATAATATTTACAAGCCAAGTCATCATTTACATTAGTAAAACATCCTCAATGAGATAGAATCCTAGATCACTGTCAAAACACAGTGAAATGGCAATCCTGTGCAAAATTTGTCATATGGGCAGTGCCACTTTCAAGTCCCTTTTGGAGGCCTTCCCGGCATCCAAATTGAGCTCATGATATCTCATTAGAAATATATTCAAGTCTAATTTCCAAAGCATCTCTAATTTCTTCATTTGAAGCTCATTTGACTCCTCAAACATTGATTCTCCCAAGACTACTTCTGTGTGTCCAAAAAGTGGCAAAAAGGTCATTTTTGGGGTGTTTTTTGACCTTTTGGTAGACCAGTTCTACTCCAAAAGCATAGAAAATACATAGGGTGCATGTACTCATTACTGCGAATCCAAAAATTCAAGCCATTTGTCCATTGGGTATCCCTAGGAAAAGCGCAGCGCCAGTGGCACTGCGCGTAGAGCCAAGTTTCCTATGTTAAAATTTCCAAAATTTGCCAAAGGCAAAAATTCCTCCGAATTTGATCAAAATTGGTGAGCAGCACCATCATCAAGCATCTTGATGAGCCAAGGAAGCTTAAGAAAGAAACATAAGCCTATCCTCCTCCTTTTTTCCTTTGAGAGCCCGTCTCAGCCTTGCTTTCATCTACTTGACCCTTATATTGCAAACTTTGTTCTGGGTCCTATAGTGGAAGGCCATGTGCTTGATGATTTGGTTGTCCCTACTGGCCCTTTGCAACAAATTTTCTAAGTGAAAATTGACTCTTTCTAGTCAAATTTCTCTATCACCCTCAATTTCCTTTTCAATTGAAGTCAAAGTGACTGTTACTTCTTCTTTTTGCACTGTTGATTTACCCTTGTCACTTTGTCTCTTTGCCTTGAGAAGTTCCAGCTCCATGAGGACCTACTTATCACTCATCTGCTTGTTCTCTTGTGTCAGATATGTGATTACATACTTGGCTCTCGCCAATTTGTCCATTAATGCTTGGATTTGAGCCTCTTTCTCTTGTATGATGATGTTTTATTTTGTTGCTTCATCCTGAGCCTCCAAATCAATTGTCTCTATGCCATGATGAATATGATGTTTTTTTGGCTCATCATGCTCCTTTAAATCAAAATCTCTCTCCTCCTCATAATCTCTGTCTTCTCTATCCATGTTTGCCAAGCTTTGAGGCTGTGTACTCCTAGAAAATGGATGGAGGGGGTGAGTAAGGGTGATTAGGAATAAGGGAAGGGGAAGTGATCTTGTGGGGTATTTGGTGGACTAGGTAAAAATGAAAATGAGTGGGAGGGTGTAAACCATGAAAATGAGGGAGAGGGGCTAGGGTTTTTAAGGTATTGCTTTAGGGGTGAAGGAAAAAGGGATATGGAGTGTTATGGAGTGATATAGGGGAGGGTTTTAGGGTTTTAGTGATAAGTGATGGGAGGAATAATAGGGGTTAGGGTTTTTAAGTCATAAATAATGGAGAGCCTAGGGTTTTACATTTACGATGGAAAATTATCCTCAAATGCATTAATTGAAAACCAATGATGAAGTCAAGGAACAAAACTTACTTTTTTGAGGGGAAGGAAGACAAATTTGATGCTTTTTAGGTTGCAAGAGGTCGTTTGGCCCTTGCTGGCCCTACATGCAGTGCCTCCTATAGGCGTGTCGTGCCCTTCTCTACACGCAGTGCCGTTGTTTTTTCCACTGAGAAAACTAGCCTACGCGCAGCGCTTTGGCCTAAACGCTTAACGCCTCTTCAGGACAACGTTTGACTACCTTCCTAATGTCCAAATTGAGACCATGATAGCTTGTTAGAAAGATATTCCTGTCTAGTTTCCAGAACATCTTGAATTTTTTAATTTGGAGCTTATTTTACCTGTCAAAAGCGCAATCTCCCAAGACTGGTCAAAATGTGCAGAATGAGGGTGCCAAAATGCAGAGTGTTGTTGCATTCAACTTTTGGAGGTCTTCCTCAACTCCAAATTGAGTGTATGATAGGTCATTGGAAATCTATGTTTTTTTAGTTATCATTTGACTCATCAAGAAAGTCATTTGGACAATCCAGCTAAGAGAACGCGTGATTTTCCCAAAGTCACTCCAGAAGTGCAACAACACTCTTGTGGCAAATGATTGTTTCAACATTTCTCCCAAACCATAAGACCTATGTAAAAAATGAAGGAGGTTTTTCTTATTTGGTCTATTATAGACAATAGTCTCTCTCATTTTTGTCATATTCATATTTTCTTGCTCAGAAAAAGCATATGAATAAAACCTATCTCGATATGTGGAACAGGGGATTTGTAGAAATGAAGGGAAATGAAGGGGATGAGGGGCTTATAAATATTTAGAAAATTTTGGCAAGTAGGGAGGGATGTTAGGAGGTAAGGGAAAGTTTACTTTCAAGGATTGAGTGAGGGGAAGGGGTCCAAAGGGGAAAAACACAGGCCTAACCTAGAAAAGTGTCAAATTGTAGCAATAGGCTAGGGTTTGTGGGAAAATGATGAATTTGAGGGATATCAATGATGGGAAGTGTTTAAGAAGGTATATTAAGGATAGGGGAAGATCTATGAGCATAAGGATACAAGTTTTGTTGATTATTTGACCATCCAAGAAAAATTACCTTCAAAACCCTATGAGAGGGAAATGAGCCTTACCTAAGCACAACTGAAGCACAAACAAGGTGTAAAATGGCCCATTTGGAACCTGAAATAATGATGACAACTCTTTGAATGATGGTACACTCAGCTGAATGGTTACATGGACCAATAATTGGAAAACTTTGGAAGGGGTGAAAACAATCCTAGACCTAATACCTAGTGACCAAAGTTTACTTGAAGACTCACTGAAATGACAAAAATTTGACTTTGACACCCCAAGACCACTTTACAAGAGCATATTTGATCACTGGTGGAAGGTTGCAAAGACTGACACTAACATATTATACTAGTGAATGAAATCCATGCTCGCTTGGTGCTTCTAGACAAGCAGTGCACCAAAAATATAATTTTGAATGTGCTTGATGAGATGTGAAAGTTCAAGTAGAGATATGGGATTCAATGAATAGGTTGGAAGAATGTCTCATTCATCTAGTAGATCCTAATGACAACAATTCAATGGAGAAAAGCCCCATTGAGCTAGCTACTTCCTCCTCCTTGTTATTTCTCTATTTTTTCCTCATGCAAGAATCTTCATGGCTTACAGTTGGGAGTAGGTTTAATTTGCCTAGTTATAACAATTTAGACTCTATATTTTGGGATATTAGATAGTATTTATAATTCAAATAAGGATCAAGGAAGACATTTTCAGTCTATCATGAGAGTTTTATAGTACATACAAACTATATTTTTTTGGATATTTAATTGACACTCTATTTTTTTGTCAGTGGTTTGGTTCCCTTAGTGGCAAAACACTGATAGGAAAAGATATGCACAACATGTAAACCTCGTTTCATTTAATAAATTAAAACTTACAAAAAAAGTGTAGAAACATTAACAAAGTTTATTTATTCTTAAACTACCGACTATATATGTTCAACAATATATTATAAAACTAGTCAAATCTGCTAGGATTTTCTATTGTTTGCAAAAATTTTGGCAGATTCATCAAGTAAAATAATTTTATCCTATGAAGACTTGGGAAAATTTATTTTGGAAAAGAAAGAAGATATTGTTCAATCATTTTTGGAAAATAAAAAGAAAGATAATTAATCAAAAGACAAAAAGTAACTTCTGAATTTCAAGCCCATAAAACTTATAATTCAAGCCTTTAAACTTATCATTCAGGCCGAGAAGACTCACCGAAGATGTTATAATCAATTGGAAGGATGCCAATCACCCCTGCATCCCCAACCTTTCATTGATGACACCCTCCAATTTTCACAGGAGTCGGAGCATAAAATTTAAACAAAAATTCCCAGAATCAATTAAATTCATCATAAATAAAAATATCATCAAAGAATGATGTCAATGTCAATGTCCCCCCAATGATGGAGATTCACTTGCAGGTGGAGCAAACGACTACACAACCTATTTAGAGGTTGCCAGATGATCTATAGATGCAACCTCCGTGAGTGGATGATATGGTGAAGGTGGTGGAGGCAGTTCATGACAACACCAATGGGTTGTACTATGAAACAATGTTGCCAATGTAACGAGAAATATAACCTCAAAACAAGAAATCTAGCCAAAAAACCCTTATTTTTGCACAAAAAATGTTTAAAGTGGCGATGCTGCATTAACCCTTTTTTAGGGTTAATATTGCAACATTTTTTAGTGATGGAATTAAAACCAAAACCATGATAATTTAAAACCTTAAAATTTCAACAATTTTCAACCATGACATTAAAAATAAAATAGCATGACTCTGAAAATCCTTAAAATTCTGATATTTTTCAACCATGGTATAACAACCAAATATCATGAGTACAACAAGCATTAAAATTTCAACAATTTTCAACCATGAAATTATAAACCAAATATCATTACAAAAAACCTTAAAAATCAACATATAATTCAACGAGTCATTCTACCATGAGAAACCTTTTTTTAAAGGCCAAAAGTATATCTCTTTTGAGATCTTTCCCTAAGACAACTTGACTCATTTCCAATGGGACACTAAAATTGCAATATTTTTTCACTATGGTTTATAAAATCATCGTGTGTACAAAAAATCATGAAATTTTTTCTTTAAAAAAATAATGTGTAATTTTTTTTTTAATTAAAAACATAAAAATTTTATTTAAAAAAACAAACAAATAAATAAACAAAAACTTTTCAAAATAAAATAAAAATAAATGATTAATAATAATAAATAATTAAAATAAGAATTAAGTAATTTTAAAAACAAAATTCAAAATTTAAAAATGTTAAAAATTTATTAAGAAAAAGAAAAAATAGTAATTTTTATTTTTTTATTTTTTTTATGTGTAAGATCGGTTAGTGAGGCTACATCATGGTCATATCCAAGAATAACATCCAAATAGGGTGGGGAATTGAAGTGGTGACTTAACATCAAGGAATGCCTTAACAACATGTCCGATCAATGTCTATCCAAAACCCCATGGAAAAATTATAATTTTTTTATATAAAAACGTCAAAACAATTTTTTTTTAAAGAATATATATAATTTAAAAAACAAAAACAAAAAACACAAAACAAAAACTATAAAATAAATAAATAACAAATTATTTTGTTTTGTGTGTGGGGGAAGGCATCACCCCTCCACTGATGGGGCCAACTACACAGCCTGAGCATGATCTACATGACCAGTTGCTTTCTTAATTCTTTTGATAATACTTTATGATGTTTTTTCCCTCAAAGGATACCTTCAACAAAAGTTGAATAAGGATGGAGTCTCGCAAAACAGTGAGAGTAGCTATCTGATTTTCTTTGGCTGGTTGAATCCCCTGGTAAAGGGCATAAGATTCAACTTGGTTTTTGTCATACATCCTAAGCCCCATTAATACTCTAAAGCTTTAACTCCCTCAGAGCCATAGATGATGTAAATTGTTAAAAAAATAATTAATTAATAATTAAACAAAAATTATACAATGGCACTTATATATATATCTATATATATATATATATATATATATATATAATATATATATATATAATATATATATAATATATATTATATATATATATATATATATATATATATAATTTTCGACGGTACCAATAGTCAAGGCCATAACGTCATTTAATTCGTAATTTTAACCTCCAAAATAAAATAAAAGTTAGATTAATTTGAAAAATATTTAGAAATGAGTAATTGAAAAAAATGTTGTCAAAATTAAAGTGTTGATTTTTAATGTTTTTCATAATCATGATGTTTGGTATTTAATGCCATGTTGAAAAAAAAATGAATTTAACATTAAAAAATGGAGTGATGCCAACATCACCACTTTATCATTTCACTGTGATTTTTCATGTCTTTCATAGTCATAATATTTTGTCTTTAATGCCATGATTGAAAAATGTTTGAATTTTAACCTTGAACAAAAAATAGGTAATGTTGTATCACCACTTTTACATTTTAGCGTGGTTTTTCAAGTCTTTCACAATCATGATATTTGGTTTTTAATGACATGGTTAAAATATGTTGGAATTTTAACCTTGAAATGAAAAAGGGATCAAAATTGGCATGAAATCATGATTTGATGCAACCTCTAAAAAAATGAGAACGCGGTAAATTTCTTGTTAAGTTTCCGGGTTGACGTAAGCTAAATACCAAATATCAAGATAATGTGACTATAATGGTGGACAATCAATGAGCAAACTAGGGCTGCTGGTGAATGATGTAGAGGCATAAGAGCAGAGAACTGAGAAAATGGAAGAACTTGCATACATGCTTATAATATTTCAATTAGTAACCTAAAATAAGATCATGAAATAAAATTTAAAAAATATAATTTGACACATGATACCCAAGGAGGGGAACATATTTCCACCTTAAGTGAGTCTGCCTTCTCCCCTAGTGCCACTGTAATCTATAAAAACATTAAATGAACACTACAATTATACTCAAACTAAAAGAATATATATTGTGAAATAAAAAAAAAAACATATGATTTTTTTTTAATGTGGGATAGTTTTAATTCACTAAACCTCTATGTGTGGTACACCAAACAAACAAGGGGCAACGACTGCAGCATCAGTGATTGAAACTAGCATCGATGCATCAGGAGGGCTGGGGGGCGTGTTATCAAGCTCAACAATTACAAACAACATATATTTAGATAGATGAATAAAATACACAATAAAATCTCTCTCTCTCTCTCTCACTATATATATATATATATATTTGTGTGTGTATGTGTGTGTGCGTGTGTGTGAGAGATAATGACCTCCTCCATAAAGCTATGTTTTGTTTTGCTCCATCTGGCCATAATAAGTTTTCTTACAACTGGTACATCTATGAGGCTCAAGTGAGCCTCTATGTGACCTTTGTTGGTCAAGCCCTACATAAAAGTTAGATGGTATAACCCCACTAATAGCATTAGTTGTTGGTGGCTCTTCGAGCTACGATACCACCACGCTACCATTTGCACTATCATTCGAGTCAAAGTAACTAGCATTTTTTGGGTACCAAGAATGTTATCCATTACTGGAAAAGATTATGGGAATGGGGGTTATGCCTTCATCTAGGTGGACAAGAACCTATTGTTGGGTTGTGCCTAGCACTTTGTCTACATTGTACAAACCCACAACCCACCCCCTAGAAGTCCCCCAAGTCAAAGTAGTTGACATGGAATCCTAGTCGAAACTTTTCCCATGACTTCCTCAAGAAGTATAGATGTATCTCCCAATTATGATAGGGAGGTTTATTCAATACCATAAACCACCTATCCATCCAATTCTCTATAAATGGTTAGTGGGTGCATCAATCCATACTATTTTTTTTTTTGGTTACTTGTAAAGGTTGGTTGTCTCTTGGGGTCAATGAACAAAGACAACAATTCTTATTTAGTAATGTTGAGGCCTTTAATTTGGTCTTTGTTTAGGCCAATTTTATTGTTTTTATACATTCTAGTCTGTAATTAGAAATATTTGTTAATTGGATTTGGGCATTGGAGATGTATGATACAATTGAGTTTAATGACCGTCTAAGAGACACTTGTGATGAATCTCTAACGTTTTGGAGATATTGTATCAATGACCTCAATGTTTTAACAATGCATCAATTTCATCATTTGGACCTTGGTTCTTGGTTTGAGTTTGGTTACTCTAAATTTTGGTTTGATGATGCTGGGTTTGGGTTTTAATGAGGTTCCATATTAAAAAATTTCCCCACAATTCAGCACAATGATTGTGTTCATGGATTTTTTTCCAATTTTAAACCAATAAAAAGAATCATCAAAATTAATACCTGGAATGGGGTTGATTTGTTTCTTGAGGTTGTTCCTGAAGCAACAATTTTTCTCAATGTCTCCCAAAAATGCATCGTGCAACCCCAATATGGTAAAAAATAGGGCCACAGGAAAAAAATACAAATTCATATCAAGAACACATGCACATTCCTAAAATTCCATGTGTGTTGGAGCATGCATGCATTCCTAAGCTATGCTAAGTTGGTAATTTTACCGACATCTTTGTTGGTAGCTTGTGATTTGTTGAGCTTGGATTTCTAGGAACACACACACATTCCTATGGGTATGCATTCCCAATGGATATATTACCACTTTTGAAGTCACCATTTTTTTATGTCTACCCTAAATTATTATTAAAAACTTAAATAAATATATAAAATATAATAATATAATATATAACAAATTAACTATATATATATATAAGAATAATAAACAAGAAAATTGTTTGAATATAATTTACATAAAAATAATGCAAATATAGTAATGGTTAATTAGTCAACATTAATTAGAAATTTGTATTGAAGAGGCATGCATAATGTGACATGACCTTCCATGAAGAGACACTATAGAAATTGCAATTGCTCAAGATTTCAAATTGAAAAATAAGAGACACAATTCTACTCTATTGATCTACGAAATGGAAATCACAATTTAGAACAATATGCATAGAAATTAAATAAGAAAAACCACAAGTACACAACGATTTCTAGGAGAAACCAATAGGGAAAAAACCCTCAAGCCTCTTTGCATTAATCTTTTGAATATAGAAACTATTACAATTTCTTGCTCCAGCCCTAAGCACAACCTACAAAAGAATAATTGTTCTCTTTATTGAATGAGGAAAAATTTGGCCAATGCTTATCCAATTATCTGCTCATATAGCCTCCTATTTCTTTGCACAATCCTTGAGGAAATAAGCTCCTAAAAGATAGGAATTTCCTCCTATTTTCTTGCACAATTCCCAAGGATTAATCTCTAGACTGCATGCAACAACTATACACTCAAACTAATATACAACTTAAGTTACACTGCCCTTGTCTCTTCCACTTTAGCTAAGAATTTCAAATTCCATGCATGCATTAGCTATTTTGGGTTGACTTATTAGTTAATTGATATATCTCTGAGTTATACTATTGTCCCACTACACAACTGGCCTTCAACTGACTCTATCAATAGTTAGAGGTCAATTAACTTAATACAACTAAAAATAAGTGAACTAGATTGCTAAAATTTAGCAATCAACACATGCATAACTGAACACTTAAACTCCTAACTCAAATTTACTAATATAACTGAGTGAAAAGAGCCATGCCACACTAGTTAAATACCTCCAAATTGTCATGTTGATCTAGAAATTCGATTTACTCAATTTGACTAAGGCTAAAGTCAAATTGAGCCTTTCTTGCTAAATTTTTTAACACTCCCTCTTAGCAAGAAAGGGATTTTTCACCAACCCTATCCTGCACCTGTGGAATTCAAATTTAACTATTGACAATGCCTTTGTCAAGATGTCAGCATCTTTCTCCTTAGTTGGAATATATTGTAGCAACATAATTCTCCTCTACACACAATCCCACAAATGATGATACCAAATATCAATGTGCTTGGACCTATCATGAAATACTAGATTCTTAGAGAGATTAATATAACTCTGATTATCACAATATATCACTGTCGGATCCATCTCCTAAATAAAAATACCCACAAGTATTTTCCTTTTCCATATGGCCTCACATGTTGCTTGACTTACAACCATGTATTTAGCCTCTATTGAGTTGAGTGCTACTAACCTTTGCTTCCTGTTGTACAAGGAAATAGCTTCAGACCCAACATTGAAGATAATACTTGAAATACTTTTCCTATCTAATAGATTCCCTGCCTAATCTACATCTATGAAGCCTTGAATCTTCACTCCTTCTATCTTCATGTACCATAATTCATACTCGGTAGTGCCTCTGAGGTACTGTAACCCATTCTTTGTTGCCTTCCAATACAACTTGGTAGGCCCCACCATAGATTGACTCAGTTGGTTAACTGCATAGCACATGTTGGTTCTTGTGTTCATAAGCTACATCGAAGACCCCACAAGCTGCCTATAAATGGTAGCATCAACCTCTTCACCAGAATTGGCATTCTCCTTCCTCCAATTTGTAAATAGAGGTGTGTCTATGGGCTTATAATTCTCCATGTGAAATCTCTAAAGTATTTCAGAGGCATACTTCCTTTGAGACACAAACAATTCACCATCTCCTTTCCATACTTCCATCCCAAGGAATTAATGCATTAAGCCCATGTATTTCATCTCAAATTCCCTTGCAATATCCTCTTTGCAAGAGTGGATCAACTTCTCATCACGTATCAATATTAAATCATCAACATATAAAACAAGAATAAGAAACTTACCGTCTACCACAATTTTATAGAGATTCACATCTGCTTCATGTTTGGTGAAGCCCAATCCACTGAGATAATTGTCAATCCAAGTGTACTGTGCTCAGGGTGCCTATTTGAAACCATACAATGCTCTCTTGAATCTGCACACATGTGACTCCCCATCATATGTCTCAAATAATTATGGCTTCTCTATGTAAATTTCCTCCTCAATAACACCATTGAGAAAGGTGATCTTCACATCCATATGGTGGATTTTCCACCCCATTTGCGCAGGTAAGGCTAGATTGGATCTGATTGAGGAATATATTGCAACTGGTGCAAAATTTTCCTCATAGTCCACTCCCTCTACCTTAGAGAATCCTTTTGCCACAAACCTGGCCTTGTACTTCTTTATGCTCCCGTCAGCTGCATACTTCACTTTGTAGATCCATCTAGAACCAACCATCTATTTCCCTTTTAGTCTTAGCACCACCTCCCATACACAGTTCTTTGATAGATTCATATTCTTCCACCATGGCATCAACCCAAATAGGTTGAGAAATTGCTTCATCAAATCAAGAGGGCTCTGTCTCAATGAGATTTATTATGAGAGACATGTACCCAATGTACCTATTAGGTGACCTCCTCTGCCTTTGTTGTGTTTTAGGGGCTCCCACATTCTCCCTAGCATCTTGCAACAATATATCATCTTTTATTGTTCTCTTTCTCCTCTCTCCAGAATATTTTAGTTGAGTGGGTGCCTCCACTCTACCTCTTGTCTGCTCCACTACATGTGGCTTCTCCACAACCTCCTGAAGCTCATCATGAGTCTCCTCCTTTGGAGCTAGAAGCTCCTTCTCCAGTGGGATACTCAGCCCTAATTCCATAGAGCATATCATATCCTTCTCCTCATTGAACTTGACATCTCTCCTCACAACTATCATCCTCATTAGAGGAAAATACACCTAGTAATTGTGTGGAGTTTTTATGTATCCTACAAAAATTCCCAACTCTGTTGTAGGCTTAAGTTTCTTCCTCGAATTATTGGAGACATGATAATAAATTGAAGCTCCAAAAATTTCAAAATTAGACACATCAAGCTTTCTCCCAGAGAAATCTTCCTTTGGTGTTCTCATGCCAAGTATTCTATGAGGACTCTGGTTCTACAACTAGATTGCGGTGTTGCATGCTTCTTCCGATAGACGTAATGGCAGCCCCTGATCATGAAACATGGCTCTTGATGCTCCCACTATGATTTTGTTCTTCCTTTCAACTACCACATTCTGCTATGGATTATGGGGTGCTATCAAATCTCTTCAAACACCTTATTTGGCATAGAAATCCTTGAAGGCATTCGAAACAAATTCACCTCCATTGTTTCTCCTAAAAGCCTTCACAATCTTCCCAATCTCCTCAACCAATGATTTGAATTCAATTTTTTTTTAGAAAACTTCATCCATCTTCTACATGAATAAGATCCAACATTTTCTAGAGAAATCATCAATAAAAATAACATAGTAATTTTTTTTTTTTTTTTTTTTTTTGGAGGTTGTAGGAAAGGGTCCAAAAACATCAAACTAGACTCACTCCAAGATTGCATTTGCTCTGCTATCTCGGCCTTGGAAAGAGGATTTGACATGTTTCCCCAATGTGCAACCCTTGTAGACATCCTACTAGTCAAGGGAGCCGTTAGGGAGATCGGTGGTAATTTACTACATGATTTTTAAGGCACCATGGTGTAGATGACCCAATATCATGTTCCAAAGTTCTCCAACATCTTGAATCTGCACCAATTCTACCTTTCTGCTCAATGCAGTGCAATATCCCACCTCAAGTTTTTATAGGTTCTTCACTCGAATTCCAATCTACTTCACTTGAACGATAGCTATGTGTCTCAAAAAGGCTTTGTCTTTATTGAAAATAACATCATAGCCTCTATCCTCCAATACTTCTACAAAGATCACATTCTTCTTCAGCCTAGGTATAAACATAACATCATTGAGGTGAAGAGGAGAGGATTTCTCCCTTTCAAAGGTGACAATACCAATTCCTGTAGCATTGTACCTCCCCTCATCCCCCATTTCGATATGTATTTGGATATCCTTCTCCTCTAGGCTACTGAAAAACTCCTTGCACCCTGTCATATGGAACGAGGCACCGAAATCAGGGTACCACACACTCCCCATAACAGTGTTGGCCATGCATGCTATCAGGGTGATGTCTAATTTGAATTGTGAAGCTAGTGCTTCACCTGCTGGTCCTCTTAAAGGCTTCTTGTTAGACTTATTGTGCATAGGTTTTGTTTCATATTGCCTATATTCGTGGAAGTGGAAGTAATTTATCTTGCTGAAGTCTTCCTTCTTGCCATTATTTTTGTTGGATTCATGTTTTCTTTGGGTCGTCCTTTCATTTCCCTTCTTCCCCTTTCCAACCAATGCAAAATTCTCTTCATCCTTTGTTCTAGATGATGTCCTATCTCAAGTATTTCTCTTGAACTCTTCTTGAATTTAAGAATAACACAATGTTTCCCAATTTGGTAATTTTTCCCTTCCATTCACCGAGTTCTAGTAGTTGTGCTAGGATTTTGGAAGGCCTAGAAGAGCTAGGCTCAGCAGGTTGTCTTTTGCAACATTTAGCCCAATCCCTCCAAGCTCATCAAGAACTTGAGTAAATCTAGAGAGATAGTATGAGATGGTACCATTCTTTTGCATCCTAATTTTTCAAAGTTTGTCTTTTAGGGTCAATTTTCAATGGTCACTGTTATTTTTGAATAACTCATTCAATGTATTCCACATAGAAAACGGTGTCTCTTTTCCATGGAGATTCAAGACCACATGGTCTCTCACACCTTGTAGAAGAATTTTCTTGGCCTTTGTAACATCCTTCTTCCGTTGGGCTAATTGTTGTTTATCAAACTATTGGATTTTGACAATGTCAATTTTAACATATTCTAGCGCACCATTATCATCAACCACTACTTCCATTTTATCCTTCCAGGCTATGAAATTCGAGCTACCCTCTAGGAAATACCACAATCTTAGTCTGTTGAAAGACATTCTCCTGATCTTGAAGAAAAAATGCAGCACTAAGGCTGCAAATTCGAAATTCTTGAGAGACAAGTTCAAAATACTAATTCTAATGTGATTTCATGGCTTCGATACCATGTAGAAATTTGATAGAAATTTGAACTACTCAATATTTAAAACTAAAAAATAAGAGACAATTCTACTCTATTAATATGCGGAATGGAAATCACAATTTAGAACAACATGCATAAACATACAAAAAGAAAAACCACAAGTGTGATTTCTAGGGGAACCCAACTGGGGAAAACCCCTCAAGCCTCTTTGCATTAATCAGTTGAATAGAGAAACTATTACAATTGCTTACTCCATCTCTAAGCACAACTTGCAAAGGAATAATTGTTCTCTCAATTGAAAAAGAAAAACTCTGACCAACACTTAGAAAATTATCTACTCATCTAGCCTCATATTTCCTTGCGCAATACTTGAGGAAATTAGCTCCTAAAAGGTAGGAATTTCCTCCTATTTTCTTGTGTAATTCAGAAGGATTGATCTCTTGACTGCATGCAACAATTGTACACTCAAACTAGTATGCAACTCATGTTACATTGGCCTTGTCTCTTCCACTTCAACTGAGCAATTCGAATTCCATGCATGCATTGGATATTTTGGGCTGATTGATCAGTTAGCTGATAGATCTCTAAGTTAGATTGTTGTCCCACTGCATAACTGACCTTCAACTGACTCTATCAAGAATTAGAGTTCAGTTAACTAAATACAATTGAAAATAACTGAACTAGATTGCTAAAATTTAGCAATCAACACATGCATAACTGAACTCCAAGCCCCTAACTCGAATTTACTGAGCTAATTGAGTGACAAGAGCCATGTCACACTAGTTAACTACCTCCAAGTTGTCCTGGTGATGTGGGAATTCAGTTTACTGAATTTGACTAAGGCTAAAGTCAAGTTGAGCCTTTCTTGCTACATTTTTTAATAGGCACCTACCTAAGTATATAAGCGGGCCTCATTTGTAGCAATCAGGCATCTGCGTACATTCAAAAATTCTTATATAATATATATTATTTTTCCTATAATGGCTCTTTACGTATACTAGATCTTACAAATATTAATCTATGTATATGAACTTTGTTTGTTACATTGGTATCAGAGTTGTTTGATCCTCTGGTCACTCAATCACTACACAGAGCTAGTTTAACCCAAACTTTGGCCTTCAACTCTTTGTCAACTTTGTTGTCATGCAACTAAATCATTTCACTACATAGAGTTTGGAGCTTCTCCATTTCGCCATTAGGCCTTTGGCCATATAATTAAAAAAAGAAAAAGAAAAAAAGGATTATTAAAAAAAACTTTATAGAAAAAAGTATTATGTATAAAAGTCTGAATCTATATATATATATATATATATATCTTAAAAGAAGAACGTAAAAAAATTATAAAACAAAAAAATAAAGTATATTAACTATGGTCGATTCCTAGCTTGCCAACAGTCATTGTCGTTGTCTGAAGCACACAAAAAACACCCGAGCATAGCAAGATACCCTATGAATTTTTTGGCACCCATAGAAATAACCTGATAACAAGCCTCCCTGATGTCTATAGTGGTCAGCTTCCAAAATAATGTAGCCACAACCACCGTTTTGGCCTTTGAACGTGACTACAACAACCTTTAGTTCTCTAGTTTCTATTGTGGACTTGGTGTCACTTATCCCTTTGATACCACACAAATCCCACCAATGTAGCAATTTCCACAAGACCGTAATATGGAAATAGAGCCAACGATTACCAGAGCAGCCATTATTGTCATCATACACAGTCGCACTAGTCAATTGCCACTGCACCATTTCCCTCACCACTCTCCTCGACATCGTCCAACGTTACTACCCATTTCCACAGAGATGACCATATGAGTATGTGCATTAACCATTAAATCACAAAAGACAGGGACAACGTGATTTCTTACCCTACGGTCGTGACTGTTAAAATAACCACTATTGGTAAAGATTAATTTCGATATATGGTTAATTAAGAATCTTAAGGTTAAAGATCAGAAGATTATAAGGGTATAATATATAAGGTAAAATAGTGAGCTAAACATTATTTATTAAAGTTATAAGTTATTTAGAAAGGAATAAATTATTATATTCCAATACCACATTACGAAGTGTATAATTTATAACTTAAAAGTCATTTGAAGTTGAAATAAAAAGATAAAAAAGTAATTGAGATTTATCGAAAAAAAATATTAATGTAACACCATCCTCCCATATTTACCCAAGTAACCGACCAACCGGTGTAAACATGTGACGAGAAGTTACTATGATATGATTTGACTCCCTAGGTGTTAGTTAAGGAAGTGGAACCGATAGAAACACACCATATAGACTTCGACATCAGCAACAGAACTCCCAAGAGCCATACCAACCACTCAGGTAACCAACCCCTAGGTCCCACTGAATTTTAAGACCATTAAACCCCCGTATTCTCCCTTGATATGGGCATGCAAGAGTCTAGAAGTCTATAGATGCTCCCACAACATGGGTATTCATGCGTTCAGGGACTTTTCTCCTCAAACTTGTTCGTGCGTCTCTGGGATTTGTGCCACATTTTTGGCCCAAAGCCTAGGTCAGTACTAGAACTCAATGAAACTTTTATAACTAAAAGATAACAACCGAATAATGATACAAATGTAATTACTTGAACAAGGACTTGACTAGAGCCCTACTAGCCATGACAACCATTTCGTCAAACATGTCACAAATATGTCATCTATAGGTGTAAACAACATATTTGAGCATAGGGGTCTCATACTTATCTGAGAACCGATAAGAGGCATTGTTCCCTTATATCATTAGCTGCATTATCATCTATTAGGCCATAGATACATTGTTCATTCATTCACAAGTAAAAACATGATGAGATCCATACATATCCATTGTCATAATACATGTGCATAACCATCATAATAACAATAGAAATAGAAAGAAACAAAAACCATATAGTACACATATAAACTAGTATAATGCTTATGAATTAAAAATGAGAAATAACCTCATATTAATGATGCAAAGGCCAACCTGGTATGGGACTACCACGTTCCACCCGACCATAGATTAGTTGAGCCAAATCTCTTGTCATCCAATCACCCCCATGCCATATTCCAAGCATGAATGCGGGATCTCATAAAACACATCAATCAAAACCATTTAGGGCTTCTAGATGCCAAACCACTTTAACCCATAAAAAAGTGATTCCACCTCATGGTCAGACATCAAAAACCATCAACAGATTAGTCTCTACCCAAGCCTTCTAGGGCTCCAGAGTGTTTGTTCCAACCCGGCTTCCATGACTAGTAACTCAACCCACAGTTGTTGTCGAGCTCCAAAGGGTTTGTCCAACCAAGGCTCCAGTACTAGTAACTCAACCCACAACTTATGTTGGGCTCCAGATCGTTTGTCCAACTAAGGCTCTAGGACTATTAAATCAACCCACTGAGGGCTCTAGAGCGTTTGTCCAACCAAGGCTCCAGGAATAATAACTCAACCCAATTTGTTATAGGGCTTCCAAAGCATTTGTCCAACCAAGGTTCTAGGACTAGCAACTCAACCCAAGTTTTTATAAGGCTTCTAGAGCATTTCTCCAATCAAGGCTCTAGGAACTCATAACTCAACCCAAAGCTAAAAGAACATGAGAACCAAGCAGAAAACAAAAGGAAATCCCATAATACCATGGCTATCCAGGAAATGGAAAGGCTAGGAAAAACCACTGCCAATCCAAGAAATCCTCCATGTTAATGATAGATCATAACCAAGAAACCACATGCATGTGCCATGCATGCCAAAACTAGCAAGGAAACCATACATGCAACTCGATACCTGCAAGGAAATCTAGTTGTAGTCGTTGATCCCACTCTTCCTTGCTTGGTCTTTTCTCCCTTTGCCTTCTTACTCCAAATCCCAAGTATACCACACTCCTCTAAGAGTGCTCCAAGAAACTCTAAGTGTCCAAGAGTATGAGAGAGAGAGAATAGTAGAGGGCTCCACCAAAAAACCTGTCAAAATATTACCAACTGATCCTCAGAAGCCTTTTTATCAATGGGGCCTCTATTTTCCTCATTTTCCATTATTTTCCTTCATTTTCCTCCTGACATGCAACGTGTGACCTTTCACCTTCCTTTTCTCGTAATTTCCATTATTTTCATAAATAAATGCCAAATAATGCCTCATGCCTTTCCAAAGACTTTTCTATTGCCTTTACCAATTTCCTTTAGCCATGATAACTGAAATGAACACCCACTAGGATGTTTTACCCAACATTCAACTTGGAATAAGTGTCACATGACCGTGGTCTTATATATTTTTACATAGATTTTTAATGAGGGTTGTTACAATTAAGGATTCAATACTAAAGCTTGAAGGATTAATAAGTTTATGGGTTATAAAAAAAGGAGGGTTAACTTTAATCCTAATTTCATTTCGAATAAATAAATTGACTAATTTGAAAGTGAATGAAGGAACCATGGATTCAGTACATAATTATATGTTTTGGACCAAATGTTTGTTTCTTCGAACAAAAAATTAGTATTCATTAATTTTTAAAAATCACACAATATTCTATCCAACATGTAGGAAATTGTTTACTTTGGAAGAATATCAAGTTACTCCACATACACAATTAAAAGATTAAAAAAATATCTGGTAGAAATTTAGCAAAAAAAGAAAGTATTAGAAAAGATATAGAAGGATTTCGAAGATCTATTTTATGAAGAATCAACAAAAAGTAACAAAGCAATTTGGTGGCTAACAGATCATGTTAAAAAATTACTTGAGAAGTTCAGGAAGTTTGAAACTACAAAGAAAAATATAGAATAAGAAAAAGAATGTCTCAAGAAGAAATTCAACAAGAATCTATCATAGAAATATGAAAAAAAAATTGCATTTAAAAGACCTGAATCAAAGGTTATTAGAATAATTCAAGTGTTTAAAAGATGAGAATATTAAATGCCAAAATAAAGGTTACTCAGAAAATGAGGAAATATTACATCTCATAAAACCATAATCAAAGTATACTCACTCAAATTAAGAAACATAAGGATAATAAGAAATCATTGAAAAACAAATTAGAATAACTTTTCACGAAAGAAGTATCGAAGTCTTCAGTCCAAGTCGAAGAAAAGGAAACTGATGCAGACGAAATTGGGGCTAATGTTTTCTAGTTTTTTTAATTGTTCTCGATCTTGGAACTGTGGGTTATGGGCCCACAAAATCATCTCATCCTCACTTCAATTCAAACTAAAGAACCTTGTGGTATACATGTAACATTAATTCATCAAACGAAGTCAATGGATCTATGCATCAAGCCATCAATGCATTAAATCACTATGCACACACATATAATTACATAAAGTAGAAATAAAAATTCATTATTTAAACCCACTAAACTATTACATAGCATCTATTGCCGCCTTGGATGGCCAAATCATTCTAATGACTGCCTATTTTCAATGCCCAAAGGCTACACTTTATAGAGGAAATTACAATATTGTGCATTATTTCAAGATCGATGATCTTCTCCATAAAGCTCTCAACATGATCCTCTCCACAAAGCTCTCAACATAATATTTTTCCCAAAGATCTCAACATAATCTCTAAGATCCCTCAATGATTTGATTTTTCAAGCTTTTTAACAAATCCCTTGCCTTTTGATGCACTTTTCTCATTTTTTACCTCTAGAAGTCGTTCTTGCTAATTTTTTTCAGAGGATGGGTCGATGCTCTTGCATCAAACTCGTAAGGTACAAAAATTTATGACCTCCTGGTCATTTGCATATAGTCTTCTCGTAATAGATTCAACTCGTGAGATGCAACTCGCCTGACAGTAACAATTCTCCACCTTGCTACACGATACCTCACAAAACTTTCTCTTGAGTTTGGGATTTTTGCATGTTTCTGGTTCTCTTCTCTAGAACCCTTTGAGAAATCTTTGCTCTAGGCTAGTGAAAATTTTCCCACCTTCTTGTGTTGTCACCTACACAGAGAAAAAAAATATCTTGCCATATCTCCGATCACTTATACCTTCTTCTGTTGCTTCTCCTCCAGACTACACGCAGGAATCTTTTGCAATCTAATACCACTTGTTGTAGACGAAATTGGGGCTATCGTTTTCAAGTTTTTTTCTTTTAATATCGATCTTGGACCTGTGGGTTATGGTCCCAAAAACTAAAATCATCTTCTCTTCCAATGAAAACTGAAGAACCTCGTGTTCTATATGTAACATTAAATCATCAAACAAAGTCAATGGATCTATACATCAAGCCATCAATGAATTAAATTTCCATGCACACACATAGAATTATATAAAGTAGAAATAAAAGTTCATTAATTAAACACACTAAACTATTAAATAGCATCTATTGGTGCCTTTGCTGGCAAGATCATTTTAATGGCCACCTCTTTTCAATGCCCAAAGGCTACAATTTATAGAGGAAATTACAATATTGTGCATTCTGTAAAGATCCATGATCTTCTCTATAAATCTCTCAACGTGATCCTCTCCACAAAGCTCTTGACATGATATTTTTTACAAAGCTCTCAACATAAGCCATAAGATCCCTCACTAATATTATTTTTCAATCTTTTTAACAAATCCCTTGCCTTTTGATGCACTTTTCTCATTTCACCCTATAGAAGTTGTTATGGCTAATTTTTTTTCAGAGGATGGGTCAATGCTCCTTCATAAAAAACAAACAGATATCCCATTAATCTCACAGTTCAAAGAAATCCAAATCCAACTAAAGTGATGATGTACCCAAAGGTTGCAGTTCAAATGATGGAAATTTCAAGGGATGATTCAATAGCTAACTCAACAACATCAGTACTTAAAGAAAACTAGGAAACTACCACACTCATGATAAGAGAAAGTCTAACTAGAATAACTCCTTATTGACATATGAATCACAAGAACAAAAATATCAATCAACCTTTTAATTTGTATCACTCAGACTATAAACAACAAACTTATGTATCAAGGCATACTGAAGTTTATGCAATTGAGTCTTGTGATAAGAATTCATCAAAAGTTTTCAGTAACCGCAAGGTTCCACATAAGATTAATTTAGGATGATTAGATCCTTTCTATGTTCAAAAATTTTATTTATCACTCAAAGGATATTATCATCTTGTATCAATGAATATGACAACTGGAAGAATTTTGAAAGATGCAAGACAAAGAAACAGATGACACGCCTTTTTAGCAATACGCTTTGAGGACAAAGATTTTTGAAGAGGAAGGAAATGTTATGAATATAATTTATATAAAAATAATATAAATATAGTAATGATTAATTAGTAATTAGTACTAAAGAGGCATGTCTAATGTGACATGACCTTCCACGAAGATGCACCTGCCTAGGCATATAATCTGGTCTCATTCATAACAATCATACATCTTTGTACATTCAAAAATTCTTATATAGCATATATTACTTGTCCTACAATGGATATTTACATATGCCAAATCTTCTGAGCATTTTTTTTGTGTATATGAACTTCGTTCACTATACACACACACACACACACACACACACACACACACACTAATTAAATGAATTAAGTTCATTACTTATTCATATAAAATTTAATACATATAAAAAATATAATTTTGTTAACAATAGTAAATTTTAAAGTTATAATTAAGTATGATATTTACAACCCCGATGGGGGTGGATGAACCAGTGGTATGACACCTGGCTCTTGGCAGACTAAATGATTAATATGATACGTGCCTCAAGTTGTGATGACGGCCAAGTCAAGTGGCGCTAACTGGCTAGAAGCATCGAGAAAGCACTTATGGGTCTTAAATTCAAGTTGTCTAGCATTCTAAGTGTTATTTGGTGTCTTGGTATGGGATGGAGGTTAAGTGGAATTATGTGCACAGACTCGTTACCTATGCATGCCCCTTGGTCTAGGTGGCTTGCATCTCATCTGGTGTGATTGTGAGAGGTATATGTACAATTTGTTTACTGTTAGGGTGACATGTCGAATGGTGTGGGATCTAGAGGAAAGGAGCAGAGACTGCTTGCAGACCAGGCCCACAATGAAGAGTGCAACACTTGTAATGCTAACTCGAGCAACTTTGTCCAACCTTAGTCATAATTTGCATGCGAATGTTGGAATTTGGGTAAGAAGAGGTTTCCTTAGGGGAATTTTAAGGTCTAAAATGGGCCTCATAAGGAAAATGTACAACCAAAATAAACTTTATGAACCAATAGGATTCCATATGATGATATTAACCATGGGGGGATGATTCACCACTTTTGGAGTAAAAAAGTAAAAAGATTAAAAAACAATAAAATAATAAAACTACTTTTCAACTCATATTTTCAACTTATATCCTTAAGGTTTTACTAAAATTTTGAGTGGGAGTACTCATTGGATGAAAAATTTAATTCTTCATCCAAGGAATGCCCATGTTACATACTTTCGATGGACCCTGCTACATGAAGAAAATGAGAAATACATGGAAAAAAACATGATTGAAATCACATTTTTAATGTATTTCTAATTTTTTGTGTAGCAAGGTCCATCAAAAGTATGCAACATGGGTACTCTTTGGATGAGGAATCAAATTTTTCATCCAACAAGTGTTTCTGCTTGAAATTTGAGTAAATCCATAAGGAGATAAGTTGAAAATAAGAGTTGAAAAAAAAATAAAAATCTTTTTTCGCTCTAAATTTGATGATGTAATCTAATCTTATTTTATTATTTCCACTATTATTTCATAATTTCCTTAGGAGACCCATTTTAGACCTCAAAATTCCCATAATTCTCCCTCAGTTGTAATTACATTCAATTTTTTGTTTTTGGGCAATGCTTGGAGGTCTTGGTCCTATTTATTTACTGGGAAGACATTTCTCTGGGTTGTAATATGTTTTTGGGCCTCTAGGAAGGTGGTTTTGTGTGGCCCCATTTCATAAGGGACCTTGTCAAGGACTCTTTATTGCAGGTTGGTAGTAATACAGGTTATAGTTGGAGTATTGTTGGATCCTGTAGTTGCTATGGGGACGGGATAACTAGTTTTCTTTCTTGTGAAGGTACTACCTTGAGATCTTTTATTGGATACATGTTCATTTTTTTCATAATGATTTGAGTATTAAAGTTCATAGAGATCTACATACTCTATCCATTTTGAGTTAGAAATTTGACTATTAAAATTTAGAAAGACATACATACTCTACCCCCTCTCCTTTTAAAAATCATCTTAGATCCATCTTAAATCTAGATCTACCAAATGTCAAGAGGGATCAAGTAGGGATTTAAGATAGATATAAGCTACTATTCCTGTACTCCATATTGGATTTCATCAAGTCATTAAAAAAATGGATTTCATCAAGTCTTTAAATAGGCTTCATCATAAAAAATACCATGGAAAAATACCATGGGCTTGTAAACCATTATCGATAAACACATCAAACGACTAACTCAAATTTTTATTTTTTATTTTATTGTTGACCTAATCAACATAATATTGCATTACATAATGTCTTACAACATCACTACCATATTGAGTTGTAGAGAACCTCTTGGCACTATATATATCAGGTACAATGTTATATAACGCAAACTTCAATTTCTAAATTTTTTTCATTTTAATGTTGACTTGGTCAACATAACATTCAATTATATAATGTCTTACATCATTGCCATTAGGCCCAAGTTTCCAAAACTTGGGCTCAAGTTATTAGCAATTCTACTAATAGGGAAGGAGAAACAAACATTCGGGTTGACAACATGCAAGATAGAGAAAGCAAGGAAAGACAAAATAGAGCAACAAAAATAATTATTAAAGGGGTGAAAGACTATGGGAAAAAAGAATGCACTCTTGAAATTGCAAGGGACTTCTTGAAAGACAAGTTGTTATGGCAAGGAAAAATATGCCAAGCATGGAGGGTGGGTAATTTTAACGGTGAGAGGGCCAAGCCCATAAAAGTCATCATGTCTAGCTTGCATGATAAATATATCATTCTAACCAAGAAGCATCTCTTGAGGGGTTCTTGTTTTTTTCTAGAAGAAGATTTAATTGTACGACAACAAGAGGAAAGGATGGAGGAAATGTTAAAGGTTAGGGGAAGAAGAGACGAAGGCAAGAGAGCATGGATTTATAAAGGTAAAGTTGTGATAAAGCGATTTGGACCTCCTTCCAAAACATAGGAGCAAGATGGTAATAAAGAAGAGGCAACAAACTCTTCAACAGGAAATCAAGAAGCAAGGTCAGTATGGGAAAGCAGAGACAAATACTCAACTGTGAGTCTTGCATGTCAAAATAAATAGCAATCAAGTCATACACATGTTTCCTTAAGATTAGTTTGTTGGAACTGTAGAGGTTACCTATGGAGACAAGGACCTGGGTTAGGGCCTATTACGGAAGATAGAGACATAAATTGCCTCATAGAAACACATGAGCATGAAGGGAGCAATACACCTTTGTTTCCAAGATAATAGAAGATGGAAGTGTAGAAAAAAGCAGCAGGGAATGGCAAAGGACAGAGGAGGTATCATGTTATTAGTGAGGGAAAAAGAAGGTCGTCTCATTCAGTTAGAAAAAGAAGACTCAAATAAACAATTCGTTTGGTTTAAAATATTAGAAAATGGAAATCACATCAGAATTTCAAAATGATATTTTGTGCCACAAGTTTCAAAAATCTGCAAAAGTAGAGGGCTTGACCACAAAGATCCCTTTGCAGCCTTAAAAGTAGATATTGCAACATATTCTCAGCTAGGTGAAGTCCTTATAGTGGTTTATTTCAATGCTAGGACTGCAAGTGAGAAAGCTACCATTCTTTGTTGTAAAGAAGACTGCAACCTATGTGGCTTACAAAAGAGAGTAATCATCAACAAGAAATAATTTCAAAGGACAAGGGTTGCAATCTCTTTGGTGAACAGTTGCTTACTCTATGTAGGGCCTTCAATTTAGCTATTCGTATTGGCTTGACTAGATGGGAAAAGTCCAGTAATTTCACTTGCAATACTTACAATGGAGCAAGTGTATTGGATTATGTAATTTGCTCGCATGGTTTGTGTGAGAAAATGGGGGAATTTTTTATTAGAGATCAAATTTGGGACTTAAAATTATATGAAAAGACAATTTATTTAAGCTTCTCTTGGACTGGGAAAAAGAAATTAGAATCAAAAACTCAGTGTGTTCAACAAAATCTCCCAAAGGGCAGAATTCTTTTGACTCTAGAAAATTGTAATACCTTCAAAATGATGCTAGAGACCCTTTGAGAAGGAGAAAATCCCAATTCATGGCCTTCATAGTCATGAATTACACATTTAATTTAAAGCGAACTTGCAGAGTGTAAAAGAGAAAAAAATTAAGAAGTCTGAAACAAATTCCTTTCTGGTTAATGTTTGGTTTGATGAGGAATGCAAAAAGGCTAGGAGAATGTGGAAAGAGTCAAACAAGGATAACATAAAGCTCAAAGCTTACAAGCAGATATTAAGAAAGAAAAAGGTCAATTTCATGGTTTCAAGGAGGGAAGAACTAATCTTCCTTGGGAAAAATAATCCCAAATTATTTTGGAAGGAGCTCCAATCGAGGAAGATGCAAAATGAAAATAGTATTACAACTTATAAATGGCTTGACTATGCAAGACAAATCATTGAGCACGATGCCAAGGTCAACCCTCCCCCCTTAGTCAATAGTAATACTGAACTCTTCACGGTGCAAGAGGTAGAGATGGGCATCAAGAAGTTGGGTGTTGAAAAAACAAAATACTTAGATGAACTCCAAGTAGAGTATCTAAAGTGGGGCTCAAAGATTTTTGCACCTCACATTACAAAAAATTTCAACAACATCATACAATAGGGGTTCCTCACATATTGGACAACTACTCTAGAAATACCTCTTTTCAGGAGTGGTGACATCAATAATCCCTCTAATTATAGGACCATAATGATAAACACTTTGTTTGCAAAGTTATTTGGAAGCATGATAGAAAGTAATATCAACAAGTGGGCAGAAGAAGGAGATAAGTGTGCTGAAGGGAAAGCAGGTTTTAGACATAAATATTCCACAGTTGATCATTGTATAACTTTAAGGCACGTCATTGAAAAAGTTTGGGAGAAAAAGGAAGAAGTATTTTGTTTCTTTGTTGATTTCATAAAAGCGTTTGACACGATTCCTAGAGATAAGCTTTGGCACATAATGGAGGAACTTGGGGTTCCTAAACATTTGAGAGAAGTTGTGCATAGACTGTATGAAGAGGTGAAAGTCAAAATTAGAACTTCAACAAGCATTTCTGAAAGTTTTAGAAGCGATATTGGGGTCAAGCAAGGTTGCCCACTGTCTGCTACCCTTTTTGGTTTATATATCGACAAACTTTAGGAGCGGTTAAATTGGCAAGGGGGTGACGGTATCTATTTGGGAAAGTTTGTTATAAGGCTTCTTTTGTATGAAAATGACCTCATTCTGATTGCTAAATATGTTTTTGGTTTGCAAGAGCACTTGCTGTCCCTTGTGCATTTTTGTAGAAAGGTGGGAATGCAAGTCAATATTAGCAAAACAAAAGTAGTGGTTCTCTCTAATAAAAAGAAAACATAACCAACATAAGTTATTATTTGAAGGAAGCATTCTAGAAGAAGCTTTGGATTACAAATACCTCACAATTGACTTCAACAAAAATCTAAGTTGGGATGGTTGTAGAAAGAAAAGAACTTTGGGGGGTTGGAAAGAATTTTATGCTTTTCAAAATAGGTGTAGAGAGGCAGAGTTATAGGACTGGAAAACCACTCAAACTCTTTTTGGGCTTCTAGTGATTCTGGTGATTCTCTATGGTTGTGAAATGTGGGCCCATAGTACACTCGACATGCAATGGAAACAAATTGAGAAAATTCATAAGTGTTTGATTACAAACAAATTCAAAATTAAAAGTGCAGTTCCTTATGCTATTTTCATAAGTGAAACAAGGGTTGCTCCTATTGAAATAATTGCTATGGTGCGAGTCATAAGGTATTTAAAAGAAATTGAGCAAATGGAGGAGGGTAGACGGCCCAAGGTTGTCTTTAATGACATATTGTGCAAAAGAAAAAAGACTTAGATGCAACAAAATAAAAAATGGTTTAGTAAATGGGGTATTTTCATGAACGTGTGTCCCATAAATAGTAAAGAGATAAAAGATTTTGTTATGGATAAGATCCACAAGCGTATTTGGGATAAAGATCTAGAGAGAGAAAAAGTACTATATTGAAGTGTTTACTCCCACTCATAATCATCAACAAAAAGTGTACATAGAGGCCAATATTTCTTGGAGAGCCAAAATTCTTATTTCTTAGTTAAGGACGAATTCTCATCAACTTTGTTGTGAAACAGGGGCGTTGGAAAAGGCCAAAATAAGTGTAAGGGGAAATAATGTGTATATTTTGTTCTTCCAGAAAAGTGGAGATAGAAAAGAATTTAGTTTTAGAATGCGAGGCCTTCAAAGACAACAAGGAAAGTTATGCAAATATTTTGGCAACTAGCTCTTGGGATAATATATTTAGTGAGGGGTTTTTCAAGAAGCTTAGAGCGTTTATTACGAGGCTTCACAGGAAAAAAGATGAATACATCAACCAGATGAAGCAGCAATTTGTCCCATATGCATTCTTTAGCTTCGTGGATGTTAAAATAATTTCTTTCTTTCTTTCTTTCTATATATATATTATATATAATGCTATTATTCCATATGAAGATATACAATTCCGTATACATCAAAGTTTAATCCTTGCTTAAATTTAAGTTATGTGGGAGGTTTCATTTCATCTCCACCACCTAAAATATCTTATTACAATATATATATATATATATAATATATATATTTTATTATATATTATATATATACCAAAAGATAAAATTTACTTTATTACAACTCAATTACATTATATTAAAAAATAAAATTATTTGCATTAAAAAAAATTAACATATCTTTTGAATTGAAAAAAAACACATTAAGTTAAATATAAATTAATAATTAATTTAAGATTCTTTTAATTTAATACATAATAAATTTGAATTCTCTTTAGTTTATTTTATAAATTAAATTTTAAATATTTTACATTTTAATCAATTTCATTCATTTCATACTTATATTCTAATTTAAAATAAATTATTATTATTATGAAAAACATCTCTACACATATATTATCTTTTACATTAAAATAAAATTCCACTCTCAAATACTTCCATTGTGCTGAGACCCTATAGATAACTTGATTTTGGTGAAAATCACTGATGGTAAATAAGTCTTTTGGCAATGGTGCTAAATGTGAAGCCAAATTAAAAGATGATGGCCTCAACTACTGACCCACTTTGTTTTCCACAACCAATAGCTGATCAACGAGCAGAACCTACCACACTGCCCATTTGAGTTTCCAGAAATTCATGTATTCTAGATCAACTTTGTCCTCATCTATAAATTTGTATTTGCCTATACTTGAGTAATGCAATCCAAGCAAAGCCAAGGCCTTCTAATAATGTGAAGTTGTGATTTTATTCTCTAGTTGTTGTTTCATGCAATCCAAGCAAAGCCCAGGGCTATCTAATAATGTGAAGTTGTGATTTTATTCTCTGGTTGTTGTTTCTTGTTTTATCTCTGTTATGTTGTCTCTGTGATCAAATTTTATTCTTTGTTGTCGTTCTCTGATCCCATCAACTGTTATCAGAGTTTGGGATTACCAAGTTGCCCACCATGAAACAATATTTGTTGTGTAAGAGGCAGAGCGTGGAGCTCTTCTATTTGAGGGTTTGGTTCTCTTCCCCTGTGAGTTGCTCCTTTAACGGTCTTGGCTCAGAAGCCTCATGTTGTTGAAACTATCAATTGTGCCCTCATCTTATGAGAACTTTCGGGCCCTTCGTACCTCTGCATGTCATTCTTTTTCACGATGTTAAGGTGTCTGGGGCCTCTGTGAGTCTGTTGCACATGAAAAAGGACGAATGTTGCGAAAACAAAAATATCAACTCGTGTCTATTAGTATGTCTGCCACACATCTTTAATATAGTTGTCGCACAACATCTATGAAGGTGGCGATGAGTTAGTTGATAAAGTGGCAATGATAAACAAATTTTGTAATGACTTTATCTATTAAATATGAGATTGGTTTATTAAATTTGAGAAAGTTGTTGTTTAATTTGATTTCATTTTAAAGTTAATAAATAATAAAATAGGGTGGAACGAGTTGTGTAGGGTAGATATATTATTTAAAATAAATATATAATATCTCTCATATATATAATTAATATGGTGGTGATATATTTATTAAGTTAAAAAAAAAAGGAAGGATGGGAAGAGTTCATAGTTTGTTATATAATTTTTAAAGGAGATTTATTTTGGATTTTTATTTTAAAAGTTCATAAAGACAAATAAAGAAAGTCTTATTTTGTAAGTGGTAATTTGATTTTTGGGGCGTGAATTTTATTGAGAATCGAGACAATAGTCATTGATATCGAGAAGCTGAGCGGGGCTAATTTTTTCTTACGGAAATCACACATGGAGGATATATTGATTTTAAAGGATCAATATTTGTTGATTGAGGGCACTAATGAGCCTCATCATTGAGTAGTTATATGGGCCTTAATTGTCCTTAATTCACCTCCTAGTTTAGTCAAACCAACTATTCTCACAACTTATTGTATACCTTTGATTATATTTTGTTTATGAAATGAGTTAAAGTTGGATATGTTGCTTTGTGGTCTAATGTGCATGAAATGCAGAAATGGATAAAAGCAAGGAAAATGCAGGTATAAAAGATAAAGGCAAGGAACTATGGAAAAGACCTTGGTAAAACTAGAATGGGACAAGGGAGAGTAAATATAGGAGGTAAATCCTCTTCATTTACTACCCCTACATTCGAATATTCCTTCACCATCTCGGAATGCACACAACCATCATTTTGAAGACTAAAAGACAGCCAAGCAAGGGAAAGGGACAACAAACAGTTTATCTTAAGTTGGGAGCCAAGCCTCCCTATTGGGAAGGAAGTCGTTAGAGACTTCAAATGTATAAATAGAGAGGCTTAGGAACTCAGTAGGATTCAAACTTCTATTGTAAAAACTCTATTTTATTTCTGAGCTGCAAAGACTTGTGACAATTTGCTTTGTAATCCATGGTTTTTCTAATAAAAATGAGTTATGTTTAAGCTAGCTCTGAGTTAACTTCAAGGGCTGAAGCTCTTGGGTTAGGGCCTGACCCAAACAACCACAACTCCTCTTTATTATACATGTATGCTAACGTAGTTTCCTAGTTTTCATTGTTCATTTGTTTAAGTAGCATAGCCTTCTGTTTTTGTTCATTTGCTTAAGTAGGATTCATGGTTTTTCTGGTTATTTGCTTAGGTAGTTGCATTTGCTGTAGTTTACTTTCATTTATGCCTTCTTTCAATTCACAGGTTAGTTAGAGGAAAAAGATCACCATCAGGTTGTGTGCAGGTATCTCGGCCTCATCTCCTCCCTCTAGGAACATGACTTGAGGAAGGGACCCTTCAGCAACCCCCAAAACACAGGTTCCTGGTTCTTGCATGAGCTACGGAGGTCGATGTTTTATATAGTTACTTGTTCACCTCCACTGGTTTTATCTAACATTTTCATTTGAAACCACCTCTAGCACATTCCTCCTACATCGCTTCTTCGTTGTCTGATCACCAATAAACCTTCAAAATCACCATTTGATCCATTAGTTTTCCCAACTGTTACTTACTTTATGAACTTTAAGTCCCAACCGTTGATCTACCTCGCCTGATCTGACGGATGTCGCTTCACCCAATCTTCAACTAGCTTGGTCAATCTCCACTGTTGATTAGCCCCGCCTGATCCAACGACTGTCACGCCATATCGCACGGATTTCTATCCGGTCGTTATCCACCCAAGGGCACATGAAAAGGGTGGTTTCCCCGTGCTACGTGTCGCTCGGGGAGGCTAATACCGTGAAATTTCAAAATATAGCTTATGCTTTTGAGGGCACGTGAAATACAGCTTACCACCTCCGCCAACCCGCTACCATTTCAACACGTTTCTTTTTCCCGCAATCTAATCTCCATCGTCTATTTGCCGATTAATCCTGTCTGCCCATCCCTTGACTTAGCCTCCACAATATAATCTCATTCGTTCATCATGTTAGTTAACCCTGTTCGCCCATCTATCTACGTAACCTCCTGTGATCCAATCTCTGCCGTTCATTTTCCTTTCACCTGACACAGTTCTTATGCACTGTTGCTCCCTCACGTCCTCCTTCCACTGATTTCGACCTATGATTGCTTTTTCCACTTGAATCCGATTTAGCCTAAGTTTCTTTGTTACACCTTAGCCTGGTTTTGATGCTCTTTACTTCTAAAACTTATATAATTAGCATTAGGTTAGTGTTGATTTAGCAATTCTGCTTAGCATAGTTGTTTGATTGGTTAGTTAGGTTATGGTATGGTTTGAGCATTTCATGTTGTTTTCTTCATTATCGCAGTGGAGTAGTTCTCTCTTAGAATAAGTTTTCTCTCCTTCCATTAAAGAATTAAGCTTCTTCTAACTCTATAGAACTTCGGCTTGACACCCCTGTGGTCTCTTGCCAGAAAAACAATGATAGCAGGCATGACCTTCACTTCTACTTGTGCATATAGCACTGCTAGCTCCAAGTTTGTACGAACCCCAGGTTGATAAGTAAAGCTAGTAGCCCTGGGAGTTGCAGCAATATTGTTGCAATACCTCGGTTCATCACTTTTTGGCATCGTTGCCAAGGAGGTGTCTAAGTAGAACTAATTATTGCTTTCTTCTATTTCTAGTCTTCAACTTTCTTTTCTTCTACTTCTTATCCTTAGTTCTCTTCCATTAGTTTATTTCTGCAAAAGTAATCTAGTTTCTTTCTTTCTTTCAATTGTCATTATCTACTTTCCTTTGTATTCTGCAAGTAATTTCTAGCTTTAGAAAAATATTACAAAAACCCACCCAAAAACATTTCCTTTCATGCCTCATGGGATTATGGACAATTTAGGGAAATTCTTGTCAAATACCCCCACTACATCCAACAGGAAACCTTCTCTCTTCTTCTGTGACGGTGAATTGGAAGACCCTTTAGGTGAGCAACCTTACCTATTTTAGGAACCTATAGAAGAAGAAGAAAAGGAAGAAACCATTTCTACTCAACTAATGGCTGGAAACCAAAATGACAGGGGAGATAGAGAGAGAATTGAGAGTGCTTTCCCCATCAGGGAAACTAATGGGGACACTAAGATGAAGAATATACGCCCCTCTGCTCTACCTCATTTCCATGGCCTGACCACAGAGGACCCTGACACTTTCCTATTTGAATTTGTTGTTATATGCTGAACCTATGACTATACATATGATGATAAAAAGTTAAAAATATTCCCATCTACCCTCAAGGATGCAACATTGTGCTGGTTCATGGGTTTACTTAGAGATAGCATCATAACTTGGGCTCAGATGCAACAAACATTTAACAACAAATATAGGGACTACTGTAGGTCAAAGGATACTAAAGAAAATATTGTTAGGATGACCATAGGCTAGGATGAATCCCTAGAAGACTATGAAGAAATATTCCAGCTTAGTTACAAAAGGGCCAAGTGCACACTTGACCCTGAGTCACTAAAGATGGTCCTGCTTAGAGGAGTAAGGGAAGATCTTTTGGATACCTTACATATGATGGTAGGTGGATATGTCTACCAATTACCCTATGAAGATATCAAGACTGTCTTTAGAAACCATCTAGGTAGGCCAGGAAGAAAAGTTGGGGTAGTCAACCTATGGCCAGTACATCATCCTCTAACTTATACATCAAGTGTGAAATTGGGAATATGCTGGAAGACTTCAAAAGTGATATGCTGCAAACCCTTGCCTTGCAATTAAACACCATGAACATCAAAAGGAAGCAAGAGGAATCAGAGAGAGCCTTGGACATATTTTGTCCTAGATGCACCAGGAGGCATCCTAGGAATGAATTTCCATTGAATTGTATTAAGATTTGCTCAATCTATGAAGAAAACCACTCCACAGAAAAGTTCCCTTCTTTACCTGGACTCAAAGCTATATATCAAGGAGCTAAATGGGTCACTAAGCAGCTTTGCTACATCAACCAAAGGAGACCTCCTGGGCCTAGACCATACCAGCAGGGTATGTAAGGGCCATCCCATGCATACTACAACCCCAACCAAGCCACAACTATACCTTCTTGCGGACCCCTTGCTCATCCTTCCTGTTCTACACCCCCTCCTTGGTCCTATGCATCTCAATATCAATCCTAGCTAGCCAACCATTCATTTCAACCTTATGTTCAACCACAACATTGGTGGAATACCCTACCCCAAGGGTGGAGGCCCCAATTCAACAATGTTCCAGCCCTATTGCCTCCACCACCTAACCAACCACAACTCCTACACTCTACTCCACCTAAGCAACCCTGATACCTGCCCAACCAAATCTGAACCAAAACAATAGGCAAGCTCAACAAGCATACAGTGGAAAGAAATTATGCCCAACTTATGCTATAGAAATCCAGAAGATCAACCTAAGATCTGGCAGAATTCTCCCAGAGAACCAACCTCCCTCTCCACATAGGGAGGTTGAGGATGAAAGAGAGGAAAGAAACCTTAAATTAAATCCACCCTTTCCTGAAAGACTAGCCCAACAACTCCAGCCTACCCCAAAAGAAACTGAACTTTAGGAGAATTGAAAAACCTGTGTAAAGATCCCCCTTTTCCAGGCAATCAAATATGTCCCAATTTACAATAAATTGATTAAGGATAAGTGCTTCAAGCTTCTATGAAGAAGAAAAAGGGATGCCCCTACCATTAATGTCATTAGGCAATTGTCTGACTTAATGTTGGGGCAAGCAATATGTCCAAAATATTTAGACCCTAGAAGCCCTGTAGTAGATGTGCACATCAATGGCACCATTGTCCCACACACTATGATTGATCTTGGGGCTACCATTAATATGATGAATAAGGACACCATGCTCAAGCTCAACCTCCAAGGGTCATTTAGGAAGACTACAATAGTTCTGCAACTTGCAAACCGTTCCACAGTCACCCTTGAGGGAATTGTGGAGGATGTGATGGTCTCCATTGACTCCTGGGAGTACCCTATAGATTTCCTAGTTCTCCAACCTAAGGTTAAGCTCACTGGTTACCTTATCATCCTGGGGTGGCCATGGTTGGCCACAACTGATGTTTACATTAGTTGCAAAGCTGGGAATATGACCATCAAGAATAGTCATATGTCCAAACAATTAGTCCTATACCCTCCTGCTCAACCTACCCTAGAACATGATTTAATTGTATGGTTAGAGGAGGAAGAAGATGAAGTTTATTCTGCCCAACTTTATGCTTTTGAAACAACCATAGGAGGAGGACATCAAGATGAGGATGACTTAATTGAACACCCACTCCAAAGTCCAACTCCTAGTTCACTACCATTAGAAGATGAAGTAAAGGAAGCCCAAAACAATGATTGAATTGACTTATTCTTGGCCAATTCCAACCCACTCCATGTCAAAACCATAGAATTTGGCCCAGAGAAGACTTTGAACATTAACCCATCTCTTGCTTCTTTAGAAGAGGAAAAGTTATGCCACATGTTGAGAGAGAACCTAGAAGCCTTCGCTTGGAGTTATAAAGAAATGAAGGGAGTACACCCCTCAGTGTGTACTCACCACATATACATAAAAGAAGGTTGTAGGCCAATCAGGCAACCACAAAGGAGGATGAATCCAACTCTTAAAGACATAGTCAAAGAAGAACTACAAAAACTGCTAGATGCAGGATTCATTTACCTTATCTCAGATAGTGAGTGGGTCTCTCATTTAGTATTAGTTCCCAAGAAAAATGGGAAGTGGAGGATTTGTGTTGATTATAGGGAGTTGAACAAAGCCACAAAGAAGGATCATTTTCCCCTACCCTTCATTGACCAAGTGCTAGATGGCCTGGAAGGGAAGAAGTTCTTTTCTTTCCTAGATGGATTCAGTGGGTACAAACAAATCCAAATCTACCCATAAGACGAGGATAAGACCACCTTCACCTATCCTTGGGGTACTTTTTCCTATAGGGTCCTCCCTTTTGGCATATGCAATGCTCCTGCCACTTTCTAGAGAGTAGTCTTAAGTAATTTTGTTGAATTAGCACATGATGCTGTGGAAATCTGTATGGATGATTTTACACCTTATGGTTGTGATTTCCAAGAAGCTCTGACTAACCTACGCAAAGTATTATACAAATGCATTGAAATGAATCTATCTCTCAGTCCAGAAAAGTGTGAATTCTTAATGACTAAAGGGACTATGCTAGGTCATTTGATATGTCATCAAGGACTGTAGGTGGACCCAAACAAAACAACAATCATCCAAAGGGTCCCACCTCCACAAAATCAAAGAGATGTCAGAAGTTTCTTAGGATTGGTTAGATGCTACCAAAGATTCATAAAGGACTCCAACAAGTTGGCCTCTCCTTTGTTTGGATTGTTAGCCAAATATTTTGAGTTTATATGGTCAAAGATTTGTCAAGAGGCCTTAGACATTCTAAAGGGTATGTTAACCACTGCACCATCCTTAGAGGCCCAAACTGGGCCCTCCCCTTTCATATTCATGTTGATGCCTCACACAAAGCCATAGGAGCAGCCTTAGGTCAAGAAGAAGAGAAATTGCCCTATGCCATCTATTTTATCAGTAAGAACCTATCAAAGGCTGAGCTAAACTATACTGTGACTGAAAAGGAACTCCTTGCTATTGTGCATTCATTGAAAAAATTTAGGCATTACATTACAGGCTATCAAACATTTGTACATACTGATCATGCTGCAATCAAATATTTAATGAAAAAACCAGATGTGAATGCTAGAATCATAAGATGGTTGCTTCTATTACAACAGTTTGATCTAACTATTGTTGATAAACCTGGCAAGGAAAATGTTGCTAACTTTATATCTAGAATGAATCTGCCTATAGGTGAAGAAGGAATGGTGGATGAACAGTTACCAAATGAGCATTTGTTTTCTATTTCAGTTCGCTCCCCATGGTTTGCTGATATAGCAAACTATCTAGTATCAACACAGTTCCCACCAAACTTTCCCTCCAAAGAAAAGAGCAAGATAGTTAGAAAGTGCGCCCCCTTCACCTGGATTGGGGGAAATCGATTCAAACATGGCTGAGACCAAATCTTAAGAAGGTGTGTAAGGGAAGAGGAATTCTTTAACATCCTTTTGACCTGTCATGATGGGCGTTGTGGAGGTCACTTTGCAACAAAAAAGACAACATTCAAAGTGTTGCAAGCACGCTATTATTAACCTACTCTTCATCAGGATGTGAAAAAGTATACTAGTCAATGTGATTAGTGCTAGAGGACGGGAAAGCCGACTCCAAGAGATGAAATTCCCCTACAACCTCAAGTGATTTTCGAGCCATTTGACAAGTGGGGCATGGACTTCATTAGGCCTATCAACCCTCCTTCAAAGCAAAAACAACACATCATTGTGTGCATTGATTATTTGACTAAGTGGGTTGAAGCCAAGGCAATTAAGGTAACAACAGAAGAGAAGGTGGTTGAGTTCCTAAGGGAGAATATATTCTACAAATTTGGGTACCCTAGAGAGCTAGTCACAGACCAAGGTAGTCAGTTTACCTCCGGCATGATTGAAGAATTACTTAGCCATCACAAAATCAAGCATAGGACCTCCACTCCTTATCATCCACAAGCTAATGGGCAAGTGGAGGTGACCAATAGGGCATTGGAGAACATCTTAACCAAGGTAGTGAGTAGCAGAAGGAAGTGTTGGGCAGAGAGACTAGTTGAGGTCACCTGGGCCTATAATATAACATGGAAGACCACCACTAGATTTACACCCTATGAGATGGTCTATGGTAAAAAGGTTGTGTTGTCCATTGAATTTGAATATAACACATTAAGGATGGCAGCCCAACCAGATTTATATCTCAGTCATGCACAGAAAGAAAGGTTGTTACATTTGAATGGCTTGGATGAATTCAGAATGCAGACCCTCCTACATACAGAGATAGTTCAGCTTCAGAGGAAGATCTAGCATGACAAGCACATAAATGAGAATCAATTTCAAGAAGGATACTGGGCATTGTTATATGATTCTAGGTTTAAAGACTTCAAGGGCAAGCTAAGGACAAGATGGCTCTAACCTTATGTGGTGGAAAGATGCCATGACAATGGTTCAGTGCAAATCAGAACTATTGAGAATAAGTCATTCCATTGCTAGTTAATGGACATAGATTGAAAATGTACAAGAGGCCTTTATCAAAACAAGAGTTCATTGACAATATCAATAAGACAGTGATGATGGTAGAGCAAGTTCCAGCTCCTCCCTCTTCAGGTCACTGAAAAAAGAAAAAACAAAAGAATAATGATTTAGGTGAAAACCTCCATGAGGCGCCTAAGTCCCATCTTTGGGTTGAAAACCTCATGAGGCAGCCCAAGGATGAGAAAAATGAAAAAGAGTAAGAAGATCCCTGGGTGAAAACCTTCCTTCAGGTGCCCAAGGCAGATATCCAGGGTGAAAACCTCTCTGAGGCAGCCTAGGTGTTTCTTTAATAT
>APFE031699352.1:66693-81443 GCA_000404065.3 Pinus taeda | reverse complement strand
AAAAAGGAAAAAAACATAATTGCTATTTGCAGGTGGGTGAAAAAGACAAGAAAGGAGTAAAGACAAGATCCAAAGGGAAACCTGCCTCACATATATTCATCTCCTCCACTCCTTACCATGCATCCCTCCATCAATTCTATTGTTTTTTACTTCATTGCCTAAATTCAGGTGAAGATTGTGTTTTATAATAGAATCACCTCAACCATTACCATCATCCCTACATCCACATACAATCCTACTCCCTCTATCCATTCATTAAAGCATCCTCACAGCACCAGCTAGGGACATAATCAAGAAATTCTAAGGGAGACACCAAACATTGCCAAGTGGTAATCCAGGAGCTCCACAATAGCAGTAGCATCAAATCCAAGAGTTCCAGAGCAACACCAACATGATATCTAAGAGCTCCATTGCAGCAGAAACAACATCAAATATTTAGTCAGAGACACCTACAAAAGCTAATAAACCATCAATAGGCAACAGAGGAGGAAGAAGACTGACCATCAGCAACACCTCTGATCTTTGACAATTATAGCATGACATCAAGACGACAGGTAAGTATCCCACTCACTCATTCATATGCATCATTTGATTAAAAGTTGTAAAGGTTAAGAGGTAGTTGGTTTATAAGTGAAATTGTGGCAAAAAGGAAATTCTTTGATAAGGAAAAAGAGAATGCAAGGGTCCATATATACAATATTATTATGGCAACCATTTGAGAATGCTTTAAGAACCAAGATTTGGGATAGAAACACCGGTGCACCAAAGACTCAACATACCCTATTTCTTGATGCAATCACTCATAGACTCCAGCAACAAAGTAAAGGAAACAAATCCTCGGCAGTTAGCACCATGGGTTGACCAGGATCCTCATTAAGGATGCCCTCCAAAACCTTAGGATCCCTATAAAATGGTCAGTCTTCAGAGACTTACCAGTAGAGTATGACATCAAAACCCTCAGCTATGATGTTAGTCTTTATGTCAGTAAGGAGGAGCAAAAACAAGAAGAAGATACAGAGCTATATGGGATGAGATGAATAAAGAAGAAACTAATATAGAGGAACATGCTAAAACACAAGAAGGATGATGTTGAAATAGAAGAAGAAACGGATGAAGATGAGAAAGAACAACAAAAGGAAGAAGATAAGAAAAATAGAAAGGACAACTGCAGGAAAAGGAAAACCAGCTAGCATGTATGGCTAGCCTCCCCTTGGAAGCCATCCAGTGTAGGATTCCAATTAAATCCTATGTTTTTTCCTCATAGAACAATGGCTGCAATTTCAGATTAAAGCACTAGCACAAAGGAGCACCATGCCATTTCAGGACTACAAACAAATTATTGATCTTTGTGATCAAAGTGCACTAGAGGATAGGGCCAAAATGGTTGAGTTGTACTTACACAATATGGCCCTCATAGACATGAATATTTTGGATCCTAATGCAGAGCTAGAAGATCTAAAATTAGTGGCTTTAGCATCATGGATGAACCATGAGAAGTCAAGGGTTGCAGAGATGAAAAGAATATTGGCTAGAGAGCAAAATGAACCTCTTTTTTATCAGAGTCGAGCAATCAAATCTCATGGCCCTGATTAGCACCCATAATCTAATTGCAAATGATCCTTAGCTGGCACTTAGATATCTTGTTTCCCAAGAGCAAGCAATTTCACATTTTGAAAACATGTTTAGGTTGCTAAGAGATGATAATATACATGCTTGCTAAAGGAGATGAAACACTACCACACAGCTTGAAGATCAAAGAATATCACTTCCCTCAAAGGTTGAGAGAGGCACTCAATAGGACACCTATGCATAAGAAATTAATGCAAAGGTTGAAGGTCAATTGGATAGGCCTAAAACTCAGCCCACCACTACTCCTAGGGATGCTAGAAAGGAGAAGAGAAGAAGAGGAAGAGAGGTAGTGAGAAGAAATAGAAAGGAAAGAAGGCTTCTATAAACAAGAAGAAGAGACCATAGTAGAAGCATGGGATGTCAAAGAGGCTACCAGAGCCATGAAGGGCATGGACATTGACTAAGTTTCTCAGAGGATGAGAAACACTTTCAGTAGGGGGCGATGATGAGCCTCGTCATTAAGTAATTATATAGGCCTTAATTGGCCTTAATTTGCCTTAATTCACCTCCTAGCTTAGTCAAACCAACTATTCTCACAACTTATTGCATACCTTTGATTATATTTTGTTTATGAAATGAGTTAGAGTTGGATATGTTGCTTTGTGGTCTAATGTGCATGAAATGCAAGAATAAAGGATAAAAGCAAGGAAAATGTAGATATAAAGGATAAAGGTAAGGAAATAAGGAAAAGACCTTGGTAAAACTAGAATGGGACAAGGGAGAGTAATTATAGGAGCTAAATCCTCCTCATTTAGTACCCCTCCATTCGAATATTCCTTCACTAGCTCAGAATGCGCACAGGGATCACTTTCAAGACTAAAAGATAGCCAAGAAAGGGAAAGGATAGAAAACAATTTATCTTAAGTTGGGAGCCAAGCATCCCTAATGGGAAGGAAGTCATTAGAGACTTCAAATGTATAAATAGAGAGGATTAGGACCTCAGTAGGATTCAAACTTCTATTGTAAAAACTCTGTTTTATTTCTGAGCTACAAAGACTTGTGACAGTCTACTCTATAATCCATTGTTTTTCTAATAAGAATGAGTTCTATTTAAGCCAGATCCGAGTTAACTTCGAGGATTGAAGCTCTTTGGTTAGGGCTTGACCCAAGTAGCCACAACTCCTCTTTAATGTACACGTATGCTAGCATAGTTTCGTAGTTTTCATTGTTCATTTGTTTAAGTAGCATAGCTTTCTGTTTCTGTTCATTTTCTTAAGTAGGATTCATGGTTTTTTTGGTTATTTGCTTAGGTAGCTATAGTTGCTGTAATTTACTTTCATTTATGCCTTATTTTAGTTCATAGGTTAGTTAGAGGAAAAATATCACCATCAGGTTGTGCGCAGGTGTCATGGCCTCATCTCCTCCCTCTGGGAACATGAATTGAGGAAGGGACCCTTCAACAACCCCAAAAACACAGGTTCTTGTTTCTCACATGAGCTAGGGAGGTAATTGTTTGATACAGTTACTCATTCACCTCCATAGATTTTCTCTGTTATTTTCATTTGAAACCGCCTCTAGCACATTCCTCCTACATCGCTTCCTCGTTGTCCGATCACCAACAAATCTTCACAATCACCATCTGATCCATTAGTTCTCCCAACTGCCACTTACTTTATGAACTTTAAGTCCCCATCGTCGATCTACCTCACCTAATTTGATGGTTGTCACTTCACCCAATCGCCAACTAGCTTAGTCAATCTCCATCGTTAATCAGCCCTGCCTGACCCAATGGCTGTCGTGCCATATTGTGTGGATTTCTGTTCGATTGTTATCTGCCTGAGGGAACATGAAGAGGGTGGTTTCCCTGTGCTATGTGTCACCCGGGGAGGCTAATCACGTGAAATTTCAAAATACAGCTTATGGTTTTGAGGGCACGTGAAATACATCTTGCCGCCTCCACCAACCTGCTACCATTTCCGCACGTTTCTTTTCCCTGCAATCTAATCTTCGTCATCCATTTACTATTAATCTTGTCCATCCATCTCTTGACTGAGCCTTCGCGATATAATCTCAGCTATTCATCCTGTTAGTTAACCCTGTTCGCCCATCTATCTACATAACCTCCTACGATCCAATCTCCACCGTTCATTTGCCTTTCACCTGACTGATCCAACGGTTCTTATGCACTGTTGCTCCCTCACATCCTTCTTTCATTGATTTCAACCTTCGATTGCTTCTTCCACTTGAACTCCGATTTAGCTTAATTTTCTTTGTTACACCTTAGTCTAGTTTTGATGCTATTTACTTCTGCAACTTAGATAATTAGCAGTAGGTTAGTGTTGAATTAGCAATTCTTCTTAGCAAAGCTATTTGATTGGTTAGTTAGGTTATGGTATGGTTTGAGAATTTCATTCTATTTTCTTCATTACTGTAGTAGAGTAGCTCTCTCTTAGAATAAATTTGCTCTCCTTCCATCAAAGAATTAAGCTTCTTCTGACTCTATAGAAGTTTGGCTTGGAACCCCTGGGGTCTCTTGCCAAATAAACAGTGACACAGGCATGACCTTCACTTCTGCTTGTGCATATAGCACTATCACCTCCAAGTTTGTACGAACCCCAGGTTGATAAGTAACGCTGGTAGCCCTGGGAGTTGCAACATTATTGTTGCAATAACTCAGCTCATCAAGCACAACAAAGAAACTCTCATCGATGAAAAATGAAGAATAGAATAAGCTAGATTGAAAGGTGATTGCAACAATCTGCCAATATCTAGAAAAGAATGTTTATTTCAATGTGTTCGGAGAAAATATGACAAACGGATTATGGAAGAAGCTCCATGATCTATATGAGAGGAAAATGACATCAAACAAAGTTTTCTTGATGAAGAAGCTTTATAATATCAAGATGAAGGAGGGTGCTTCAGTTTTTGAGCACTTAAATAAATTCACTATTATTACTAGTTAGCTTGCCTAAGTTAAAATCATTCTAGATGACGAAATTAGAGCTATCTTGTTAGTTTGTTCTATGCCAGACAACTGGGAAAAATTAATTGTAACTATAAGCACTTTAGCACTTGTAGGGACCCTGAAGTTTGATGATGTTAGCAACATTTTGATGAATGAGGAGCTACAGCAAAATTCAATTGTGGAAAACTAGGGAGGAGAAGCTTTAGCTCTAGCTGATTGTGGTAGGAGAATTGATTGTGGCTGACAAGGGCGATTAAGAGAAAGAGTCCAATCGAAATCAAGGAGGGGAAGAATCATCTGCTTTCATTGTGGCAAACTCGAGCACATGAAGAAAGAATGTCGAGTCTAGAAGAAAGGACAAAAGGATCAGAGGCTGGCCAGTGCAAATCAAAATCCATTTAGCACAAATGAAGGTGAGACTACTATTGTAGTCATATATGGTGATGTGTTATTTACTATTTTAGTAAAGGATGCATGTTTATATACATCTAGCAGTAGATTTGATTGGATCCTTGAATTTGGGGTGTCTCCTTATGTAACCCCATGCAAAGATAGTTTTGTTGCATATAATACTGGTGATTGTGGTATAGTGCATTTGGGGAATAATGATTTTGCACTATTGTTGGAGTGGGAGATGTTGAGATCTTGAAGAAGGATGGCCAAGATATATTGTTGAAACAGGTCGGGCATGTACCAGAAATGCACATGAGTTTGATCTCTATGGGACAGATGGATGATGAAGGCTATTCCACAAGATTTGGGAAAGTAGGTTGGAAAATTAGCAAAGGAGCATTGGTCGTGGCTAGAGGACCCAAGACAGGAACATTATATACATTGAAGGCAGTGATAGGAAAATCATATTTGGTTTCTATCACAAAAGAAGGAAATTCCATAGGTCTGTTGCATAAGCGCTTGGGTCACATGAGCGAGAAAGGCTTAAAAGTCCTTGTTGGTAAAAATTTACTATGAGGTTTGAAATCCTATAATCTTGATCTTTGTGAGCATTATATATATGGTAGACAAAGAAGGGTTTCATTCCTTAGAGGTGTCCATGTCATAAATAATTTTTTTTTAGAATTGATACACTTAGATATGTTTGGGCCTATTAACATTAAGTCATTAGGAGGAGAATATTTCTCAAAAGCATTCAAGGAATATTGTAATAAGTTTGGCATAAAGAATGACAAGACAATGCCTGACACTCCTCAACATAATGGTGTCACAGAAAGGATGAATCACACCATTATGGAGAATGTGAGGAGTATGTTGTCAATTTCTAATTTGGAGAAGCATTTTTGGGCAAAGGTTGTAAGGATAGCTTGCTATTTTATAAATCAATCTCCAACTACAACCTTGGATGGTGGCATCCCTGAAGAATTTTGGACTAGTAAGAAATTAAATTATTCTCATTTGAAAATCTTTAGATGTGAAGCATTTGTACATATTCCCAAAGAAAATAGAACTAAGCTAGATGATAAATCTATCAAATGCATTTTTCTGGGCTATGCAGATGAAGAATTTGGTTATCATCTATGGAATCTAGTCAAACATAAAATTATTAGAAGTAGGGATGTTATATTTAATGAGTCATAAATGTTTAAGAGGATTGTAGGTGAGGTGGAGGTCAAGAGCAGTAGGAAAACATCCCAACAATGCAAGAAAATGGACATCAAATTCAAGAGTAGGAAGGACAACAAGTGGAAAATGATGAACACCAAGAACAAGGAATATTGCAGGAACCTTTACAGGAGATTCAACCTAATAATTCACCACTATAGTTAGTTCATAGGTCTTCTAGGCCTCATAAGCCTTCACACAGGTATCCTCCTTCAAACTATATCCTATTAACAGATGAAGGTGAGCCTAATTGTTTTCAAGAGGCTTGTAAAGTTGAGCACAATAAATAATGGAAGAAAGAAATGGAGGAAGAAATGAACGCTTTGCTAGAAAATAAAACTTGGGAGTTGGTAAAGCTCCCAAAAGGTAGAAAGGCTCTACATGGGTAATAGGATTAAGCATGAAGGTGACGGAAAGAAAGAGAGGTATAAAGCAAGGCTGGTGGTGAAAGAATTTGCCCAAAAATAAGGTATTGACTTCACTGAAATTTTCTCACTTGTTGTCAAAATGTCATCCATCAGAGTCATTCTTTGTCTTGTTGCTGCTTTTCACATAGAATGTGAATAGTTAGATGTAAAAAAAACTTTCTTTCATGGTAAATTAGAAGAAATTTATATGAAGCGGCCATATGGCTTCATATAAAAAGGCAAATAAGACCTAGTTTGCAGGTTGAAGAAGATATTATATGGGTTGAAACAAACACCTTGACAATGGTATAAGAAATTTGATTCATTCATGTTGGCATATGGTTTTCATAGGTTGGAAATTGATCATTGTGTCTATATCAAGAGGTATAATCGAGGAAACTATATAATATTATTGTTATATGTGGATTACATGTTGATTGTTGGGGATGATAAGAATATGATCAATAGGTTGAAGAAAGATTTAGGCAACAAATTTGCAATGAAGTATTTGGGGCCAACACAAAAAATATTGGGCATGAGGATCATGTGTGACAGGAAAAACAAAAGGTTGTGGTTGTCACAATAAAAATATATCAAGAAGATACTTGACAGGTTTAATACGAAGGATTCCAAGCCAATTGGTACACCCCTTGCAACCCACTTCAAGTTAAGTATTGATTTATGTCCTACTAATGATAAGGAGAAGGAAGAAATGAGAAAGATTCATTATTCTTTAACAGTTGGCAGCTTGATGTATGCCATGGTATGCACATGACTAGACATTGCATATTCAGTGGGAGTAGTGAGTAGGTTCTTTGCAAATCCAGGCAAACAACATTGGCAAACGGTAAAATGGATTTTGAGGTATCTCAATGGTACTAGTCATTATTGTTTATGTTTTGGTCATAATGAGACTATGCTTGAAGGATTTATAGATGCAAATATGGTTGGAGATATGGACACCAGAAAGTCCATTGCAGGTTATTTGTATACATTTGTAGGTGCAACAATATCTTGGGTATCAAGGATACAAAGAATAGTAGCTCTCTCGACAACAGAGGCACGGTACATATTTGCAACAAAATAATGTAAAGAGATGTTGTGGATGCAACAATTCCTAGGAGAGATAGGAATAAAGTAGGAAAAGTATGTGCTATATTTTGATAGTCAAAGTGTCAATCACTTGGAAAAAAACCTAGCATTTCACTCAAAAACCAAGCACATTGACTTAAGGTACCATTGGATCTAACATGTATTCGAGGAAGGACAATTATACTTGGAAAAGTTCCATACAGATAGGAACCCTGCTGATATGCTTACTAAGATTCATGAGTCATGTAGAGGCATGGTAGAATTCGGTGTGACTTGATTGAAGATTCTTCATTTGGCTTCAAGTGGGAGAATGTTAAATGTGAAGCCAAATTCAAAGATGACAGTGCCAACTTCTCACCCACTTCGTCTTCCACAACCAACAGCCGATCGACGATGTTTGCAGCTGAACCTACAACATCGCCCATTTGAATTTCTTGAAATCACATGAATTTCACATTTAGATAATTCTAGATCAACTATGTGCTCATCTATAAAAAAAAAAATTCCTCTACGTGAGTAATGCAATCCAAGCAAGGCCAAGGCCTATCAAGTAATGTGAAGTTGTGTGAAGTTGTGATTTTGTTCTCTAGTTTTTGTTTCTTGTTTTATCTCTGTTTTGTTGTTTCTGTGATTGAATTTTATTCTTTGTTGTGCTTCTTTGATCCGGTCAAATAGGGGTTTCCAAACCAAATTCAACATAATGCATTATGTGAGAAAAGGGAGTAACAATGATAGGCAACACCATTATGAGATTCTTAACCCATTAAATTAGCATATCCTTTCCCTGCAATGTCGAGGAAGCATATCAAAAGAATGGAAAAATATATGTATGATTTAATGGATTATCTAAATTAGTAATTGTAATTTGGTGCTTAAGATAATTATCACTGATCTCAAAAGCTTGCATGCAACATCCATTAGAGCTAAAAATTCAGCCACAAATAAGCTAAATCAACTACACAGGTTTGTTCACTTATATTAGCTAAATAAAGTTGATTATGATTATGTTTTATGTTTTGTTAATTTATTAAGCAAGTGGAATATCATGAGGGGCATGACCGGGAGCAGGTTTCATCTTTTTCATTCAGTGCATGCTACATGAACAAAGCTGAAAATGTAATAATTTCAGCTATAACGGTGGATTTAATATGTTTAATGGATGTTTTGAGGAATGTTGTACAAATTTGAAGTTTAAAGTTAAAATCCCTTATTTACCACGTCGATCATGAATGGATAGTGCTTGACATTAAAATTACTCATCACAACAATACAAAGGCTCAATGATTTGGTGATCCAGTGGATTTTATTATAGAGCGACACAACGATCCAAAATTCAACGATCCAAACACATTTTATGTGCAACGATTGTTGAGATTAATGAAGAAATGTATTAATTGAGTGACGGTTCAACTGAAACTTATATTGGGAGTTTGTTCCTGATTTCTAGGGTGTTGTTTCAACTTCCCTAATTGTGTGTAAATTATATATATTTCTCATGAATGAATGTAAGGCAGATCGAGTTCTATAGAGGCAGTCTCCAAGTGGTGTTCCCCACCTGTGAGCTACCCAGGTTTATTCAATAAATTTGATTATGCTACTTTTAACATGGTACAGGGATGAGGACTACTTGTAACCCCGAGTGGAGGAATTATGGTGAATGCTGAGAGGAAAAAATTAGACCGATGCATTTTTTAAGGGTGATCAGTGCGGGATCTAGCATCATAGTTGTGCCGATTGAGTTCTAGCCTTACACATTTTTACTTTCTCACCAGCGTGCCAAGTCTACAGTCAACGCATACTGTAGGCACTGAAGAGGGGTTTTTCTTTGCTGCATGTGAAGAGAATGCAAGTCAGTGCTTCACGTTTAGTTAGGTGAATTCAGGTGATGCAGTTTCTCATCGTTTGAATTAGAGCAGAAGAGGATGCAGTCACTAGTTTGTGTGGAGGAGGCCACCGTGGATTTGGCTTATCTGGAGTTGTTGGTGGATTGGGATGGAATATTCTCTTGGATATGGCATCTACTCATGCGGGGTCGAGTCACGGTGGTATCTTCAAAATGGTGGTATCGAAGGATGCAGGGGAAAACTGGCATTCTCGGACTGGCATTATCAGTATTCTCTACTGCCAAACAAGGATCGCAATATCATAATTTTGTTTTGTTGTTTCTACAAAATTCATTCAAGAAAAAGTGTCCAACAATCTTCAGCAGCCCCTACTGGTAGATGTGTTTCCCTGGTCGATACTGCCGAAGAGAAGAGCTGGCACAAATGAAGAAACAAGGCACTAGACGCTACTGAAGAGCCATGTGATGAGTCAATTATCATGTTACATGCGTGTTGGTCTGTGTTGATGATTTTGTGCCACCAAGTTGACTCTTCAATTTGGGTCTGCAAATTTGTTGCCTGTGTGGTTTGAACTTTGGCTTGATCCTTTTGAATATCTGGAGTTCACTCAAATTTGGATATGGGAAGGTATGCTTCTAGTATGCAAGTATTTGAAGAGGCATAATTGCATTTCAATTGATTGAGGTAATGGAGGGCCAATTCTCGGATGGCTATGTGTACTATGTAGATTGGATGAGCATCCAGAGGCTTCCATGAAAGATTTTATATTAAGATTTTAATTAGTGTATTTTATATTAAAAGTTCTCTAATTTAATTCTTTAATTAAAAAAAAGGGGCTCATTATTTGATAAAAGGGGCGGATCCTTTTTTTTTTTAAGAAGAAACTTGGAGTAATCTCTTAAAAAAGGGACCTGGGCTCAGGTTTTGATTGAAGTTTTCATTGGATCTGGCATCTGTAGAAGTTTTTAAGATCTAGGGTTGTTTTTTTCAAGTTGTTGGGGTTGAAGTTTCTTTTTATTCAAGATGAATAATTAGTTACAGAAGCATACCTTAATGAGAATAACACGCTGGATGGATCCAATTATTTTGGTTGGAAATTTAAATTGTAGACCCTGCTTGAGGGACACAATGCATGAGCAATTGTGAATAATGATGAGGTGAAGCCAAACGTGCTTGTAGGAGGAATAAAAACAACAATCCAGACTGGGACAAGCAAGAGACTAAGGCGAGAATTCTCCTGAAATTGTCGGTCAAAGATTGCATTATTCCCCATATCCCTGATTGCAAGACTGCACCAGAAATCTCTAAGACACTCAAGAATCTCTATGAGGTCAAGAACACCAATTGATTGTTGTTCTTGAAGAGAAAGGTTCTCTCCATCAAGATGGAGGAGAATGAGACAGTTGTAGCATTTATTTCACGGATCAAGGAGCTCAAGAACAAGTTGGGTGACATCGGTGAAGTTGTGTCAGATACAGATTTAGTCACGATTACCATGAATGGTATGATTGATGAGTATCAGATGTTCATCACTAGCTTGAATGCAAGAGAAAAAGCCCCCCTATTTGAAGAATTGACAAGGATCCTCATGCAAGAGGAGGAAAGGAAGCTGACTCATAAACCTCAGAGTTCAAATCTGGACTTAGTGGTGGAGAAGAAGCCCTTCAGAGGAAAGCCAAATGCAACACAGAAGAGAAGTGCAGCCCCATAGAGAAAGATTCCCCCACCTCAAGGTACGTCTTTCAATAGAAATGACTCTAAATGTTTTTATTGTGATAGAACCAGCCATATAGCCAGATATTTCATGAAGAAGAAGTTTGATGAAGGCCATAAGAGACATAAACAACATGCAGGTCATTTTACTGATGAGGAACAAAGTCAGAACCTTAGATTGTTCATATCTGACTCTGGGTTTCTGGCTAAGGATTATCAAGCATATACTTGGTTTGTGGACTCAGGTGCATCCATCCACATGACAGGGAACAGACAATGGTTTGAAGACTTCAAAGACACCAACAGTGGAGAAAACGTCCATTTTGGTGATGATAGAGGGTACCAAATCAAAGGTTATGGTAATATTCATGTTGTTTTGCCTAATGGAAATATTAGACATATTCATAATGTAATGTATGTACCCGAGATAAAAAAGAATATTATCTCTGTCTCTACGATAACCTATCAAAATCTCAATGTAGAGTTTTATAAATCATATTGTGTTATTAAAGACCTATTGGATCGTATGAAGCCTATTGCATCAGGTATTCATGTGGGAGGATTGTACAAGCTAAATGTCAAAAGTGCACCACATCAGGCCTTGACATCATCTGCCATGACTACAGTGGACTTATGGCATTAGAGGTTTAGCCATATTAACTTCAATGATCTGTTGTTAATACATAAAAGAAGTATGGTCAAAGGTCTTCCTGTTTTAAAACTTGTCCATATTGATTGTGATGCATGTGTACTCGGAAAGATGCACAAATATGAATTTCCTGTGAATGTTTATAGAAGAAGGAGAGATATACTCGAGATGGTACACACAGATTTATGTGGGCCTATGCGGACAAGGTCACTAGGTGGTGCATACTATTTTTTATTGTTTATTGATAAGTGTATTAGATTTACTTGGGTGTATTTCCTCAGGCAGAAGAGCCACACTTTTGAATACTTCAAGGAGTTCAGAAGTATGGTTGAAAAGCAGACAGGTAAAAGCATAAGGATTCTCCGCTCGGATCAAGGGGTAGAGTACAAGAAGGCTTGTGTCCTCAAATAATACAAAGATCATGGGATACAACAGTAGTTTACAATACCCCACACTCCTCAATAGAATAGGGTTGTAGAGAGAAAGAACAGAACCTTTGTGGAGTGTGCTTGTAGTATGTTAAAAGGTAAGAATCTTTCTAATGGGTTTTGAGCTGAAACAATTAATACTATAGTATATCTAAAGAATAGGAGTCCAACAAGAAGTTTAGATTTCAAAACTCCTTTTGAAGCTTTATTTGGCTATAAGCCTGCAGTTAAGCATTTGAGATTTTTTGGCTCTAAAGCCTTTGCTCATGTCCCAAAGGAAGATAGAAAGAAACTGGATTCAAGGCCATCAAATGTATTTTTGTTGGGTATTGTATGAAATTTAAGGCTTAAAAATTGTTTAATCCCTCTACTCATAAAGTTTTTGTGAGCAGAGATGTAGTGTTTCATGAGAAGGTTAATGATGGAAATCATGTGAGTGCTAATGAAGAATGACACGTGCCCTTGTTGGTGGAAGAAGGAAGTGATGAATCAGGTGACAACAATGAGCAACAACAGTAGTAATAGGAAGGGAAAGAAGATGATGTAGCTGTCAAGCCAAGTCCACAAAAGGATGATTAGACAAGGTTTGAATCTACCCCACCACTCAGGAGATCAGATAGGAATATTTAGTTGCCAGCAAGATATAGGGAAAATGCTTTTATAACTTGTATGATGAATGTTGTTGAACCCTCTAGTTATAAAGAAGCCAATCAATATAGTGAATGGAGGGATGCTATGGAAGAGGAAAATGATTCAATCCTCAAAATCAAAACTTGGGATTTAGTTAAACTACTTAAAGGAAAACAACCCATAGGATTAAAATGGTTGTATAAGCCTGAATTTAAAGCAGATGGGAGCATAGATAAATATAAAGCTAGGCTGGTTGAAAATAGGTATTCGCAGCAAGAAGGTATAGATTATGATGAAACATTTGCCCTTGTAGCTAAGCTAAACACAACCAGAATGATAATTTCTTTAGCCACCAAACACCATTGGATGATTTACCAGCTAGATGTTAAATATGCTTTTTTAAATGGGGACTTATAAGAAGAAGTCTACTTAGTGCAACCTGAGGGGTTTGTCAAACAGGGTGAATAACATTTAGTTTGCAGGTTGAAGAAAGCGTTGTATGGACTAAAATAGGCACCCAGGTCATGGTATGAAAAAATTGATTCATTTTTCCTACAACATGGTTATAAAAGAAGCAAAAATGACCGTAATCTTTATATTGTGTTTGATAAAGAGGGAAGGATTGTTTTGATTTCTTTATATGTAGATGATCTAATCATTACAGGGAATGTTGATAATCTCATTAAAGAAATCAAGGATCATATGTCACAAGTCTTTGAGATGAAAGACCTTGGATTGCTACATTATTGTTTGGGTTTGGAAGTCTGGAGGGATTCTGGACAAAAAAATTTGTCACAGAGTAAGTATGTCAGGAGCTTGCTGGAAAAGTTCAGAATGGATCAATGCAAAGCTGCAGCAGTACCTTTACATAAGAATATAAAACTTTAGAATGATGATGGATCTAAGCAGGCAGATGTGACTTTGTACAGACAGTTGGTTGGGAGTCTAATCTACTTGACTACAACTAGGCCATATTTGGCTTATGTAGTCAGTGCGTTGAGCCAATTTATGTCAAAGCCCCTTGATAGCCATTGGGTTGCAGCAAAAGGTGTTTTAAGATACCTCCAGGGAACCTTAGATTTTGGTATTGTTTATACTGATTCATGTGATGTTATATTGACAGGTTTTTCAGACTCCAATTGGGCTTGAAATGTAGATGACAGACAATCCATAACAGGCTATACATTTAGCATTAGATCTGGGGTCATTACATGGAGCAACAAAAAGAAGAACACAGTATCCTTGTCTTTTGTGGAAGCTAAATTTCAAGCTTTGTGTGCAACAACATGTGAAGCAGCTTGGTTGAGGAGACTTCTCCTTGATGCTGGAGAAGAACAAAAGGTTGCAACAGTGATCAAATGTGACAACCAGAGCTCCATCATGTTGGGTTGTGTTATATTCTTTCCACGGCTAACCTACGTAGTGAACCGGGGGGTTAGAGGGGGTGCGGAGCTTCCTCTTCGTTGCACTGATTGCGCAGCGGGGGGGTGGGTAGCCCCCCTCTACGGGGTCCGAGGCAGCGCCCTGGGAAATTTTTTTTTGGACCCTATATTAGGTTGGGCGAACCTACCTATGGTTTTCGGTCCATGGTATTGGATGCTTTGGCATGTATAAATATGTATTGTAACATTGAAAGGAACATAATGATGAAAAATCAAGCTAGTAGTCCTGGTTTTGGGATCCAGTGGGAAATCTCTGTGTATATGTGTTTTATGTGTTATGCTCTCGCATTTTTATTTTTCCTGTGATTTAGAATTCGTATGCAGGTAATTTCTGTACGGGTTAAAACCTACATTTGGTATCAGAGCTGTTTTGGCTTCAAGGGGACGCCTTTGT
>APFE031699352.1:0-63557 GCA_000404065.3 Pinus taeda | reverse complement strand
CTTCATCAGCGTTGGAGGATAAGGCTCCACAAGAAGTATGGACTGGTAAGAAACCCTCTCTTTCACATCTGAGGGTATTTGGATGTGATGCATAGTACATGTTCCAAAGGAGAAACGAACCAAGTTGGATAGTAAATCTGAAAAGTGCATCTTTATTGGGTATAAGGATGGTTTAAAGGGTTATAAGCTTTGGAACCCAGTAACAAGGAAGGTTGTGTACAGTCGAGATGTGGTGTTCCGAGAGGTGAAAGATGTTATTAAACATGAAGTCCAACCAAAGGAACCTGTGAAGATAGAGGTTGAACTAAAGGAGGAAGAATCAGACTCTGTAGCAGAGGAGGAATCAGAAGATGAAGAGCCACAAACTCCGGCTATGAGAAGATCACGTTCAGAAAGAAGGCCCAGCCAGAAGGTATAATCCATCCTGCTTTCTGTTCAAATTTTGCTTTGTCTATTACTGATGATGATACCAGAACTGTGAAGGAAGAAGTGGATTCAGAGGATGGAAAACTCTGGAAAGAGGCCATGGTTGATGAAATGGCATCTTTGCACAAAAATTAGGCTTGGGATCTGGTGGAGTTGCCGGCTGGAAGGAAACCCATTGGCAGCAAATGGTGTTCAAGAAGAAGACAAATGCAGAAGGGAAGGTGGAGAAATACAAAGCTCGGTTGGTAGCAAAAGGTTATTCCCAGGTGCCCAGAATTGATTTTGGTGATATTTTTTCTCATGTTGCCATGGTAACTTCTATTAGATTACTTTTATCTGTTGCTGTTGCTTTTGATTTGAGGTAGAACAGATGGATGTGAAGCAACATTTCTTCACGGGGATTTGGAAGAGGAAATCTACATGAAGCAACCTGAAGGCTTTGCGGTGAAGGGTAAGAAAGAACTAGTATGCAAGTTAAAGAAGTCTCTGTATGGGTTAAAACAGTCACCAAGGATGTGGTATCAGAAATTTGATACATTTATACGGGGACTTGGCTTCACCAGAAGCAAAGCAGATCATTGTGTGTATTTTAAATTAATTGGTGACCGTGTTATTTATCTGGTCCTGTATGTTGATGATATGTTGTTGGTTGGAAATGACAAAGAAATTATCCAGGATTTGAAGACCCAATTGTCCTCCAAATTCAACATGAAAGATCTCGGTGCTGCAAACTATATTTTGCGCATGGAAATTAAAAGAGATCGAGCAAAGAGGAAGCTCTGGTTAAACCAGAGGAAATATGTTGAGACAATACTGCAGAGGTTTAATATGCAGGATAGTAAACTGGTGAAGGTTCCTATTCCTGTAGGTGTGAGGTTATCTGTTGAACAGTGTCCGAAGACACAAGAAGAGGAAGAGGACATGTCCCGTGTTTCATATGCAAGTGCAGTTGGTAGCTTGATGTATGTAATGATTTGTACTAGACCAGACATTGCACATGTAGTGGGAGTATTGAGCAAGTTTATGTCAAAACCAGGGAAGGAGCACTGGACAGTAGTGAAGCGGGTTTTCAGGTATTTGCGTGGCACTAGTGATTATGGTTTGTGCTACTAAGGAAGGCCAGGATTAAACAAAGTGTTGGATATTCGTGGCTTTGTTGATGCAGACTGGGTTGGAGATCTAGATCAGAGAATATCTATAAGTGGGTATGTGTTTAACCTATTTGGAGGTGCAGTCAGTTGGATGAGTAAGAAACAATCTGTTGTGGCACTATCAATTACAGAGGCAGAATACATGGAAACCACTCATGCAAGCAAGGAAGCAGTTTGGTTGCAGAGATTGTATTCAAGTATGGGGTTAGTACAGGGAGCTATAAGGCTAGACTGTGACAACCAAAGTGCAATTTCCTTGGCAAAGAACCCTGTCGGGGGGGTTTGAGGGGGGCGGGTAGCCCTTCTCTACGGGGTCCGGGGCAACGCCTCGGGAAATTTTTTTTTGGACCCTATATTAGGTTGGGCGAACCTACCTATGGTTTTCGATCCATGGTTTTGGACGCGATGGTTTTCGGTCCATGGTATTGGATGCTTCAGCATGTATAATATTTATTGTAAATGAAAGGAACATAATGAAAAATCAAGCTGGTAGTCCCGGTTTTGGGATCCAGTGGGAAATCTCTGTGTATATGTGTTTTATGTGTTACGCTCTCGCATTTTTATTTTTCTTGTGATTTAGAATTCATATGCAGGTAATTTCTGTACGGGGTTAAAACCTACACATCAAACTTGCAAATAATCCAGTGTTCCATAAGAACACAAAGCATATTGAGACACAGTTTGATTTTGTCAGGGAGAAAGTTCAGTCAAAAGAAATCCATATTGAGTATTGTAATAGTTGTGACAATGTTGTTGATATTGTTACCAAACCTCTTGGTAGAATCAAGTTTGAGTTGTTTAGGGAAGTGTTAGGCATATGTGTGACTCCATTTCTCCATTAAGGGGGAGTGTTGAGATTAATGAAGAAATGTATTAATGGAGTGATGATTCAACCGAACCTTAGATTAGGAGTTTGTTCCTGATTTCTAGGGTGTTGTTTCAACTTCCCTAATTATGTGTAAATTATATATATTTCTCATGAATGAATGTAAAGCAGAGCGAGTTCTGCAGAGGCAGTGTCCAGGTGGTGTTCCACACCCGTGAGCTATCTAAGTTTATTCAATAAATTTGATTATGCTATTTTTAACAATGATTACTTATGAGAAAATTCTTTAGCATAAATAACATGATATTACATTTGTCGACGCGTTTCAAACCAACCAGTGTGGTTCATCATCAGGACAAGTTGAAGAATCAGATCTAGGCTACATGTTAAATAGTTAGAGCAAGACCTCCAATGGCTATATTTGACCAGGCAATGACTAAATTGACCAGCTAACGGCTAAATTTGACTTGGAAATGGCTAGCAGGATAGGACAGGGAAAGGAGAGAAATTTAATTAAAAATTAAAATAAGTTAAAGTTACAGAATTTAAATAATTATTAAATCAATAGTTAATTATACTAGTATTAAATCAAAGGGGGGTTTTACATTAAAAATACATCAAAGGTATTAACATAGGAGAACCAAGTCTTCTGCACTTGTAGAGCATGCGAAGAAAACCAAACATCATGTTTGTATCGAGGAGGCCAGTGTTATTGCTAGAGTTTTGCAGTTCCATCACCGAAAATTTAGGGAAGCCCTCGAAATTGAAAAAAGGCTGAGAAATCTTAATAGAGAGGACGGCTAGAAGATCAGTGGTTGCTGGGTCCCAGCCCTTGCTTCCTAGTCGTGTTCTTCCCTTCCTCCCCTCTTGCATTTTATAGCTTGTTTTTAGTTTTCTTATTTGTTAGTTTCCCCTTGTTATCCTTTAACCTACTCTCTTTTACCATAGTTCTTTATTCCTCTTTGAGGGTTTGTTTATATAATATAATATATTCACAATAGTCTTTTTTTTAATAAATAAATGAACAATTAAATAAAATTAAAATATAAATTCTTATTATATTAAACTGTAAAATAATCACAATCGGGAGTCCATAATCGTGAGCGTGGAATGTTTATATTTATTTTTAACAAATAAATATAATAAAGTATAATCAAGCTAGATAAAATTAAATATAAATCCTTCATTATATTAAACTTTAAAATAGACAGGTCTTTTCGCCATATATGTAGTGCGGTAGATTTTTTTTTTTTCACGAGAATTAATAATATAAATCAATAAATTAATTTATATTATAAATTGCTTTCATTAAATCAAGACTTAAATTTATGATAGACATAATCCTAACAATAGATTTTCTTTTTATTTAAACACCTCTAAAACTAAGAAAATTTGAAAAATAAGTTAATACCTTTGATGTATTTTTAATGTAAAACCCTCTTTTGATTTAATACCAGTATAACTAACTACTAATTTAATAATTATTTAAATTATGTAACTTAAACTTATTTTAATTTTTAATTAAATTGCTCTCATTTCCCTTGGTGTTGTCTTGCTAGCCGTTTCCAAGTCAAATTTAGCCGTTAGCTCGTCAATTTAGCTGGTCAAATATCGCCGTTGGAGGTCCTGCTCTAACTATTTAACATGCAACCTAGATCTGATTCTTCAACTTGTCCTGACGATGAACCACACTTGTTGGTTCGAAATGCCTAGACAGATTAATATCGTGTGATTTACGCTGAAGAATTTTCTCATAAACTTGATATGGATCACAGAAGCCTAAATTCAACAATAATTACTTTGATATCCAACATCTATGTGGTGAATTTGAAAGCAACACTTATTCACATATATTTTATTAAAAAGATTAGATTAAATTTTAAAGCTAAATTAGACTTTGAAATTTATTTTACTTTTGTCTTTTAAAATATATTTCAAGTTTATTAAATAAGGTAGTCTTTTTTAAATATATTTCAAGTTTATTAAATAAGGTACTCTTTTTTTTAAATATATGTCAAGTTTATTATTCCCTGCAGGAGGAGAAGAGGAGCAGGGTAATAACGTATTAAAAAAAAATTGATGTTGACATTAATTTTAAATTTACCAAAAATTAAATGATCTTATCTAATATTTACCTTTGAAAAAAATATAATTTATTTTTTTAAAAAAATATAATTTATTTTTTATTTCTTTTAAATCTATTTTTTCTAAATTCGATTAGTTAAAATCTAACATATTTCTTCCGATAATAAAACTATAAGCATTAATGCCTAATGGAAAAAAAAAAAAAAAAAAAAATAATAAAAAAATAAATAAATAAATAAAAAATAAATAAAATAAAAATAAAAATTTATTTACTCACAGACATCACGATAAAAAAAAAAAAAATAAAAAATAAAATAAAATAAAAATAAAATTTAATTACTCACGACATCACGATTTCATTATGGTATCTCTGATAACTCCGATACTTTGGTGTAAGTGCCCATTGCACTGATTAGTGTGGTCATACGAGAACCCTATTTCCACCTCAATAACAAAATTAATGCCCTGACATGCTGGGGCGATAGCCAGATATAACGCGGGCGTTGTTTTCTAGAGAAAAAAAAACAGCGCCCGCGTTATATCTGGCTATCGCCCCAGCATGTCAGGGTGCATTAATTTTGTAATGGAGGTGGAAATAGGCTTCTCCGTGGTCATACACCATACACCTACGAGAATGCCACGTCCTCCTTAAGGAAAATATATAATATATTTCGGGCAGTCTTCAATGCATAGCACTCATGTCACGACATATCAAATTACATAATGTTGAAAAGTGTAACCGCCCCATGCATCAATGCGCACCTACGTGAATTCCACCTCCTCCTTAAGGAAAATATATAATATATTTCAGCAGTCTTCAATGCATATCACTTATGTCACGAAATATCAAATTACATAATGTTTAAAAGATTACTCATCGTATTATCGACCAATATATGCCATATACCACACAACCATACATACATTGCATGAAGGAACACACTAGAAGTTTGGGCATTCAATACTTCAACAAAATTCTAGAGAGCTAGGCAAAAAAAATCAATTTAGTCACCTCTCTGAAAAATATTATTAATTTGGGGGTTGCTTCCATGCTAACATATCCTCTATTTAATGCTTTCCGACTTCCACAATATCTTACCTAAAGTAATTTTGTGGCTATTTATATTCTAAATCTCGATATTGTGTGTAATTTGGCCGAATATTCCAATCCCATACCACGTCTTTTCACAATTTCCAAGTGTTTCTGTTTTTATTTTCCATCTTTACTATAAGAGGTAATTTAATTTAATTTTATCCATTTTAATTGGTACGTGGAATTTTGACAATGATATTACTATTCCCTGCAGTAGCAAGGTAATAACTTATTTAAAAAATATTGATGTTGACATTAATTTTAAATTTACCACAAATTAAATGATCTTATCTAATGTTTACCTTTGAAAAAATTTTAGTTTATTTTTATTTTTATTTTTTTCAAATCTATTTTTTCTACCTTCTGGTTAGTGTCTTATTTTGTAATGATAATTTGTACTTTGAAAAATTAATGGGAGTGTACAAAAATCTTAATATAACTATACTTTGATTATGCATGTGGTTGTGATGACGTTTAAAATAAAATTTAAAAACAAACCATTGTCTTTTTCAATGATTGCAATGAGGGTTGGCCTTTCGCATAAACAAAATATATATAAGGCACAGGGACAGGAGTTCAAAAAGTGGTAGGAGTTACGACTCTGCACTCACCATGTAAAATAAAAATAAAATAAAATAAATTAAATTGATGGTACTGTGTAATAAAAGATTTGTACAAAATAGATTACAGATGTCACTTTTATATTTTTTTTCAAATTAATGTTTTATATATTATTTTTTATTTCTGACAAATAGAAATTAAACTCCATAAAATTTGTCTTTTTAATACTCTAGATGAAGCACAAAATAAAGTTTTTGAATTTCAAACATTTTATAAATAATTTTAATTTTGAACAAAAATATTTTAATATGATAATTTTTTAAGAAGTTTAATAAACTTTATAAATTGTTTCAAAAATTTAAGATGAGAGTTCAAAGCTTTTTTACTATAAATTGATTTTAATATAACTTGCCTAAAAGCGGGTATAGTAATGCAACTTTTCTTTTACATGGATTTGTACTTTAAATTCCATTTATTGTGGTGGTACACGAAGGATAATAATGGAAGAATGTGTAAAATTAATGTGAAATAAAATTAAATTATGTTATATTTTTATTGTATTCACTAACTAGAATTTTGGGAAAAGATACGGAGAGGATGGACTGCAACTAGGGTTGGATTTGATGTTAGGGTTTTGACGTAGGGTACCATGGAGGGACGTGCAGGGGGAGTGCTGCTCCCTCCTATAGTCAGGTACTTACAGAGGGAAGTAAGGACGTGGGAATATAGCATTTCAAAAAACCTCTAGAGAAGGTATCAGAGGCAAGAAGCAAGGGAAGATTAGGAAGAAACAAACTTCAGGATCAAGAAGGGGATCAACAGGGAATAAGTAAGGAAAAGGAGAATGGAGGCAGTAGTGAAAAAACTACTTCCATAAGGCCTATTGTGATCTGCAAACCCAAGTCGAGCATTATTCCCTAGGTTATATTGAGTGATCTAGTGATATAAGCGCATAGGAATCATATGAAGGAACATGCGATCATATGTAAATTCATGGGGTTATGGCTGACGGAGAGGGAATTACACATCTAGATAAGGAGCCATTGAAAGCCAAAGGGGGAAATACACCTACATCTGGGTTCTAAAGGCTTCTTCACAGTGGTGTTCACAAGCCTAGAGGACAAAGATAGAGTGTTCAAAGGGGGGCGATATTTCTATGCTGCGACATGACTCTACATGCGGCCATGGATGATGAACTTTGTTCCGGAATGTGAGACATTCACATTGGTACCGCTATAGATCAGATTATACTCCATTACTCTGAATTATTGGCTATCAGAATATCTGAAAACAATAGGCAGCAAGCTGGGGCATTTTCTAAAGATCTTAGAGGCAACTCTGAAAGGAAAATATACATCCTTCGCCCGAATATGTGTGGAAATGGACTTATCTGGAGCCCTTCTGGAAGCACTAATTTTAGAAGTGTATGATGAAGAATGGGTGCAAACAGTGGACTATGAGCACATCCCAGTTAGGTGCCGCAAATGGCATTAACATGGGCATCTATTAAGAGATTGCCCAACAATCATTATGGAAGGTAATGGGAAAACTACTGTGGATAGAAATCAAGAGGGTTTCACCAAGGTTGGGGGCAAAGTGAAAGGAGGTAAACATCCACAAAATAAGATAAATGAGAACAGACATACAAGGCACAACAGTTTCAAGATCTAGAGGAAGAAGAGGGGAAAAATGATACAGTCCAGGACATGGAGAAATAACCGAGGAGTAGGAAAAGGTAGCTGACATGGAGGGTATCACAGTTAACAACCAGAAAAAGGATGATCTACCAATCTTTATGGAAACCAGTAGGGACCATGAGATGACTTTGAGTGAAGCAGGAATGGAGGACCATGAACTACAGGAGATTCTAGATAGGGAAAATCTATATCTAGAGAAATTTCTGGAATAAGGGAAGAACATAAGAGTGGACTCCCTATCAAAAGAGGATTATGACAGAGGACAATAGCCCTTTCTATGGAGATCACAATTGAAGGGAGCTAGAGTCAAGAGAAATCATGAAAGCCAGGAGCCCAGTGGGGTCAAAATGATGGAGAATACACAAGCACAATCTCCAAAGAACTCAAGCAGGAAAAGAGGAAGGAAAGGGAAGAATGAGTTACTGAATGAATGTGGAAAACTATTGATTAACTCAGGTAAGATGAAAGATCTCACCAGTTATTCCTTTACTAACCTTTCTTAATGAAGCTCATAACCTGGAATATTAGAGGCATAGAAAATAGAAGGAAACAAAGAAATCTCAGTAACAAAATGAAAGAAGAAAAACCAAATATGGTTTTCATTCAGGAGACAAAATTTTCAATGGATAAGATAAGAGAAATTCATAATAAGTGGTTAATCAAGTATGAGTATCTAGAGGTTAAGGCAAATAACTCAGTGGGGGGAATTCTCACGCTGTGGGATCCACAGAAATTTGGAATCCTGGATGTTGAAGCATCCAAGAACTATCTTTCGGTGGTATGTCAACCTGTAGGTGATAAGGAGATATACATGATCACTAACGTTTATGGACCTCAAAAGCAAGCAGACAAACTCAAGCTTCTCATCTCCCTAGAGGATCTAAGAGCAAGACATCCCAATATGCCCTAGATCATTGCAGGAGATTTCAACCTGATAAGATCTCTTTCAAAGAAAAAAGGAGGTATTAGATAGCTAGGCAGAGACTCCATGGCCTTCTAGAACTTCATTATGAACATGGGGCTAGTGGACACTGAAACAATAAATGGAACCTTCACATGGAACAACAAGAGGGGAGGGGCTTCTCAAGTTGCTTCCAAACTTGATAGATTTACTATTTCAGAGGACCTCCTTCTCATAGGCCCTGCCATGACAGCTTCCATTCTACCCTTTGGAGGTTCGGACCACCGGCTTGTAGAACTGGAAGCCACCTTTATGGGCACACCAAGAAATAGACCTTTCAGGTTTGAAAATGCCTAGCTCTCTCACCCTAAATTCACCAATAACATTGTTAAATGGTGGAGAGAGGATTTGAACATTCAAGGCACTAAAATGTTCATGCTCCAACAAAAACTTAAACATATCAAATCCAAACTTAAAGTTTGGAACAAAAAGGAATTTGGTGATATCTTTAAAGCCAAAAGAGAAGCTAAGTAGAAGCTCCAGGAGATCAATCAGATCAACATCATAGATGGCTTCACGAAGAGCAGAAAAAGCTAACTGACTCTCTGAAGAAAGAATGGGAAGATCGATGCTTACAAGAGGACATTTTCTGGAGGCAAAAATCAAGGTTACAATGGATTAGAGAGGGAGAAAGAAACACAAAATTCTTTCATAATTCCACCATGGCTCACAAGGCACACAATAGAATCACAAAGATCAAAGAGTCTCAAGGGATTGAGCTTGTCTCTCACAATGATATGGAATCGATCCTTGTACAACACTTCCTCAATATTGCAAAGGAGCCACTGGAGGATAGATCCAGGTTCATTGACCTTTTCACTCAATATATCCCTCATCTAGTCACCTGAGAGGACAACCACAATCTTAACAGGCTCGTGTCGAAAGAGGAGGTCAATGAAGTGATTAATGAAATGCAAAATGGAAAAGCACCAGGCCTAGATGGATTCAATGTAGACTTCTTCAAAGCTTGCTGGGAAACAGTCAAACAGGATATCCTCGAGGTTGTGGAAGACTCCAAAAAATCCAAAATGGTTCTGAAGGCTCTTAATGCTTCCTTCATAGCTTTGATCCCAAAACAAGAAAATTCCATGACTCCAGATGGTTTTCGACCCATAGCCTTATGCAATGTGGTGTATAAAATTATTTCTAAAGTGATAGCCAATAGACTCAAGCCCCCCCTACCATCTCTAATATCGGAGGAGAAAATAGGCTATGTGGAAGGAAGACAAATTCTCAAAAATATCATCCAAGCTCATGAGGTGGTACACTCTCTCAAAAGAAACAAACAAATTGGTATGATCATTCAGCTAGACCTAAAGCCTATGATAAGCTAAGTTGGTCTTACATAAGAGCAATTCTAAGAGCCTATGGCTTTGACCAAAATTGGATAAGATGGGTTATGGCACTAGTCACCACGTCCAATTTTTCCATACTACTTAATGGAGCTCCATCAAGAACCTTCACACCCTTTAGAGGACTCAAATAGGGAGATCTGCTCTCAACGTTCCTCTTCGTTCTCATGATGGAAGGGCTAGGTAGAGTGATCAAAATGGAAAATGCTGAAGGATGAATCTAGGGTATCAAACTCACCTTGGATGGAGCGACAAACACACATCAACGATTTGTGAATGATACAATGTTGTAGGGCATACCCACAGCCAGGGAAGCCAGAGCAATCAAAAACATCTTAAACAACTTTGCTATGGCAGCAGGCATAGAGGTAAGCCTCAACAAGTCCAAAGTCTTTTTCTTTAACACTAATATTGCTATTTAGAGAAACATTACCAGAATTCTTGGGTTTGAAAGGGAACAACTACCTTCCAAATATCTTGGCATACCTCTTACTGACAAACCTCTAAGCAAGAAAGTGTGGGAGCCAATATTAAATAAACTTCAAGACAAGGTCAAAAAATGGACATGCAGGTCACTAAATTTGGTAGGGCGCCTTGTGCTCACATAGGCGGTCTTGCAGGCCATTCCCATTTTCATGTTTTCAGCTCTTCCTGCTCCTTAAGGCATTAAGCAGCAAATAAGGAGCATAAACGGAATTTCTGTGGGGTAGAGGGGAAGAGAAAAATAAGTGGGCTTTAGTAGCCTGGGACAAGCTTTGCAAGCCCAAAATCCATGGTGGCTTGGGGCTTCATGATCTTGAAACCCTCAACAGAGTTTTGGGAGCCAAACTTTGGCGGAGATGGATCAAGGATTCGACTGTTCCCTGGGCTAAGCTTTGGAAACAAAAGTATGCCAAGTATTGGTAGGAGAAGGATCACTTTAGAATGTCAGGGCAAATCAGGGGTTCCCATATCTAGAACCTTGCCTAGGAAAATAAAAGTATTGTTTAGCAACATTGTTTCTGGGAAATTCGAGTAGGGAACCTAGCTCGATTTTGGGAGGACAACTAGCAATAGGAACCCAACCTTTATAAGGATGAATTAGCAGCTCTCAAGAGTGACACAAATAACAAAGGGATACTTTTGGTAAAAGAATTCTAGGACTAGGAAAGGAATAATGGAAAATGGAGGAATTGGAAGGATCTAGGATACAGTGATGAGAGTCCTTTGAAGGCCCAGGCAGATGCTCTCATCCGGGATTTAGAACATAGAAGGATTTTGATTTCCTAATCACCTGACCAATTAAGATGGGGAAAGAACATCGAAGGTAACTTTAACCTCAAAGAGGCTAAACAAGAAGTCATAGGATTTAACCATCTGAATCTTGATCAAGTCTGGAAGAAACTATGGTAGAGCCCCCACTGGATGAAAATAAAGTTATTTATTTGGCTAGTGCATCAAAGGAAGATCTTAACTCGGGAGAATCTCTTAAAGAAAGGATCCATTGGTCCTTCCAAATGTTACCTCTGTGGCTCACATGAGGAGACGATGGAACACCTTCTCAACCTCTGTCCTTTCACATCCAATGTGTGGGACTGGGTGGCTTCAATCTTTAGATAAACTGATAGGGACAGACTGAACATATCCAACACTTTGAAGAACTGGAGGAAGAACTTCTTAGGAAATGATATTATTAATAAAGCATGGATTCTGGTTCCAGACTTTATTATCTAGAATGTTTGGAAAGAGCGCAATAGTTGGATCTTCAAAAACAAAACAGGCAAGCCCCAACACATAATTGACCAAATTCTAAGGCAGCTCAATGATATAGTAAGAAGCTTGTTGAGGACACTTCCTAAGGATCCTCCTCTGCCACAAGAGGTGAGTATTATACTTCATTTGGGTCTCCAGTCCATAAGCCCATAGGGAATAATAAAGAGAGTGAGCTAAACAAATACTGATGTTAACATTTGGAAGCCTCCTCCTTATGGTTTCTTAAACGTTAATATAGATGGAGCTTCTAAGGGCAACCCAAGATTAGTTGGCTTTGGGGGTGCCATAAGAGATGATCAGGGGAAAATAAAGAAGATCTTCCATGGCCACCTGGGGAAGACTACTAATAACATGGTGGGGCTCATGGCATTAAAGCAATGCTTGGAAATCCTGGTGGATTCAAATTCACATAATGTTATCATTGAAGTAGATTTGAAATTGATCATTAGAGAGACCAAGAAAATATGCAATGGAACTTCTCCAGATAAAGTATCGAAGCATTGGAAGCTTTTGCAGGGCTTTCACCATATCTGCTCCCACCTGCAAACCCTAAAAACTATTAGATTTGTCCATGTGAAAAGGAAAGCTAACATGTTAGCGGATCATTTGGTGAACGAAGGAGTCACCAATAGGGACAGGGATTCTCGGCATGCTTGGGATTTGTTACCTCTAGGCAAACTGTGGGAGGATTGTCTCTGTCAGGAAAACGTAGATATGGAGCTATGGATTAACAGGATGGATCAAAGGGGTTCATGAGATAGGAAGGAGGATGGAGAACCCTAAATCGTCTTCCTTTTTTGGATTTGGCTGTAATCCAAAGCTTTGTTTTCTTTCAGTTGGGTGGCGAAAGGACTGACTCGGGTAGTACCAGAGGTTTGGTTGTCCATTTTATATTGCTTAGATGGTGTTTGACAGAGAACATGGGAGGAAGGCTCAAGAACCGCTTGCCAGACTAGATTAACGATTTCTGCCTGAAAAAAAGAACATGCATGCTTTTCTGTGAGACGAGCGGTTCAAAAACCACAAGTGATATATCGGGCGGGGTCCAAGTGGTTTCTCGTTTTTTGAGGTTGGCCCCTGATTCCACTCTTCATGCAACATGTCGCGGAGAGGAGGTGAGAGAAAACCGCCCTCATCGGGTGGTTAACCCTCGCGCTACTTGCCCGCCCGATATCTACGAAGACTGTCGAATCCAAGTTAGGTGATCAACAATGGATATTTGTTCGTGTTAGTTGGTTTGGTGTTTCAGACCCAAAAGATTTTAGAGTGTTGGGCCTTGAGTTTTCGTTGAGTCCATAAGAAAGTTTTAAATGTGGTTTGTTGTTGGCATTCTTGTGGATCCTCGATGGGTCATTTGTGGCATTTTTGTGGGCCTCGGTTCTGTGGACCCATCTTCCAAGGAGTTTAAGGTTCATTTGGTGCACATCAATACGACCAGATGGTCGATTTCTTGCTTTTTTCCCAAAGTATTTGGCTGGATCTCACAAGTTTTCTTGTTCAGGCTTCTCATGGTTTTGAGTGTGTGGTTCAGATTTTTCTTGCCCTACCATCTGTTGAACTCTCACAGAGCAAGTGCAGCTACATGTAAATTATGTATTATTGGCTAGATTAATAGAAGGCCCTACTCTTACTTGATCAATATTGTATTTACTAGCTATTGAGAATAATTTATATTGGCAAGAAATAAAATGTTATATATGGCTATGTTCTTGGAAAGTAAAGTGAAAGAATTAATGGCTGAAGTGATCTAGATTTTTAATAAATATCAAATATCATAAATATGGTTAGATAGGGAAGTCACGATAAAATGTTTTGTACTGGTGATGCTATAGACGATTTCAGCAATTTTTCAAGCCAATAATGCAAGTTTCTTTAAATGGTGGATTTGGTGAATTTTGTCTATTGTCAACAGAGGTTTTCAACTAAAAGTAAAAATAAGAAGGTGCAATGGACTTAAGTGTCTCCCCAAATTCATGTTAAAAATTTTAATATACCCTATATTTTTAGATTTTGTTGTATTTAATTATTTTGTATCTTTGAATATTTATTTAATTGTTTTGCATTTTAAAAATTATATTAAAATTCAATTTCTAGAATGATACAATATTAAAATTGTCATATATACTATCAAATAACATATTACATCATATAAAATAACAAATTACATCATTTAAAAAATAAATTATCAAATAATAAATAATACATTTCATTTTGAGAAATATAGAAATGGTTAAAAAATGTAATAATTAGCTAAATTATTATTTTACAGTACTTAAATTACATAGCTTTTTATCTATTGTTTCTTGAAATACACCTTGAAATATCCATTTTTCACCTAAAAATATTTCAATCATATTTATTTTCAAAGTCTTTGATATAATGGTTAGTTAAATTATAATTTTATATTGTTTAAATGACATTTTTAATATCAGTTTTGCCAAATAATTAATGCAAATGTAAATTTTTTATATTTTTTATGATACATTTGAATCTAGTTATGTAAGTGATGGTCAAATTGTCAATAGCAAATTTTGCCTAAAATCAAATAAAAATTAATTAAAATGTCTTTAAATTATTATGCATTCAAAAAAACATTATTTAAAAAATATATATCATAATTTTGTTAAAAATTATATCACCTAAAATTAATAAGGTAATTGTGTCTTTATTACATAAAACATTACAATGTCAATATTTTCTTAATTGATTAGTTAGTTTATTGTGTTTGATAAAAATCTCTACTCGAGTAAGTGTTGGTTTCACTTGTGTAGAACATATACTTTTTGTTCATATTTAGTATATTCATATATATATTTGTGATGTTTATCTTGAGCATATTCATATGTATTCAAACAAATGTAATATTGTGTAAAAATAGAATTCGATGGGAAGTTATATATATGTATATGTTAGCAGATTTCTAATGCAAGATAACAATATTTTTTTTTACTACTTTTGGTAGAAGCATATTTTGGTTTGGAAGTATGGTTCTAGATTTTTGGTTTAAATGTTGGATATCAAAACATTTTGGTAGAAACATTTTTTGTTTGGAAGTATGGTTCTAGAATTTTGGTTTCAACGTTCAAGTACTAAGTCTCAATATTTTTTTTACCATTTTTGGTAGAAACATTTTTTTGTTTGCAAGTATGGTTCTAGAATTTTAGTTTCAATGTTCAAGTACTAAGTCTTAGGTCATTAACAGTGTTTTATGGCTACTAAAAACACTTTATTCATTCATTGATGTATGTCTTATTTATTTCTTACTCTAATTTAAAGATACTTATTATTTCGTGGATTTTTATTGTTGTGGTGTACCCTCATACACCATTCGTGGGCTATACGTTATTTAATGTGCTTTATAAGGTTTTACTGGTGTTGTTCGCTGGATGGCAAATATTTCGTGGGCTATTATTTAATGTGCTTTAAAATATTTTAATAAAAGAAGATGTGGCTTTGTAATGGATGATGGTCATCTTTGATTGCAATGTAATTTTATATTTTGTTATTGTGCTCATTTCATATTAAACATTTAAAGGTCTCGTTTTAATATATCAATGATTTAATTAAGTGTAACGATTTCATTGGTTTCAAGTGGCGTATCGGTTTTCTTTACATGGTAGAATATAAAACTTATAAAATTTAATTTAAGAATTTTAATTAACTTAAAAATAAGTTATTTTATCCTATTTAAAAAATCAGATTTGCAAAAAATATATATAAAAATATGTGAATATTACATATCATATACCACTTTAAACTAGCATTTGATTTATCATTTGACTTATTTAGAATTAAAAATTCATTTGACTCATTTAGAATTAAAAATTCCTTGATTAACTTTGGGGTAAATTATATTGAATATTGTGGTTATTATTAATTTAAATAATTAAAATAAGTTTTTTTTCCAAAAAATATTCAAATTTATTATCGTTATTAAATTATGTATATAATGAAACAATGTTTCAAACTATTTTTCTCAAAAATAATTGTAAAAGTGTTCCTATCAACATGGATTTTTGTTAACTATTTTATTAAGATTTGAAATACACTCTTATTTAATTTTCAATTATGTTTATTTTATAATTTAATTTTATGGTTTCAAAAGAAAAGGTTTCAACCATCATAATTTTTAAGAACATGATTAATTATACTAATTTTTATTGTTAAAATATTTTCATTAAAATTTTAAAATTAATAAGAATAAAAATAGTAGACAGTATATTCAAAAATAAAATGGATAGGAGTGTGGTTGTGGGAATCAATAACAACTAATTATAAATAGCAGTTGTGGATTTTTAAATCATTTCCAAATTGAATTTTTTAATTATTTAAGATTCTCAAGTTTTTAGTTATTGATGTTTTTAAATTATTATTAATCAAGTGAAAAACTTGATTATTTTAACAAAGTTTATTGTTTTTTAATTGATTGTGAAAATTTAAAAATATGTAAAGAATCTTGATTTTATTGGATCTTTTCATGTTATTATATTATACATTCTATTTTTTCCTTTGAGCACTATTATTTTAGCATTTTAAATTACAGAATATGTATTTACTTATTATTATTATTATTTCTATTTATAATTAGTTTTCATTGCTTGATATTTAGGGTAAAAATTAGTTACTTTGAATCAAATGTTTCAAACAATTATTAATTCAATTTTTATTATTTTTTATAATTATATAAATTATATTACATGAAAATTAATGTAATGAGTGTATTTGTACATCATCACTAACATCTAGATGTTCCAATTTAGACATTTTTGTGACTGTGCATGACACTTGGTTTTACCAAATTAAATACAAGTATGAAAATGTTTCAATTTAACAATATCATAAGTTTACATTGTGATTGTTCTATTTCTAAAACTTTGTGATTTTGTAAAATGATTTGGTCAAAAGAATATTAGCTACCAAACAACGAACTTAAAAAACACGATTAACTTAAGGTTGATAAAATCAAACTCAATGATTTAAGCACATAAAATTTAAAACTAAGACTTATACTTTGCCTATTATTATGATTACATCTCTCTCAATCACCCTCGATGAAAGTTTTGTTTTTTACTCTAATTTAAGTATATTTACACTAACCAAGAGTATCTACAATGTAGACCGTGTTCAAATGTTGCAGTTGGTTCATACATTTCAAAGTTCAACAAGTAAACTAAGTTGGGCCAGTTATGCGGCCTTGTTAAATAGTGTAGTCTTTTCTTTTTACAAAAGAAAAAAGTACTAGCATTTATTAAAAAATAGTTGTGTTTATATCTATTATTTCAAGTTTATTAAGTAGTGTAGTCTTTCCTTTTTACAAAAGAAAAAAGTACTACCATTTATTAAAAAATAGTTCTATTTATATCTGTTATTTCAAGTTTATTAAATAGTGTAGTCTTCCATTTATTAAACATGCATATGTAGTTTTGTTGTGGATTAGACCACAAGACCTATGAGGACCTAACCTCCCAACTTAACCATTGGACCACATCTACAAGAGTATCATAAATGAAACAATTACAAAAAATGTTTACTTTTGTCTATCAATTGCCTTATGGTCTAAAATATATCTATGTCCAATTCTCTACCTAGCTCTATTTTAACTTGTGTGAACCCAAAACACAGGGAAGGACTCTAATCTTCTATGTAGTCTATAGGATCTAAATAGTGTAGTCTATATGATCTAAATCATAAGTTTGAGTTGTGAAATCTGCATAACTTTTAAATATTTTAGTCTAAATCACAAGTTTTGGCTGTCAATTTTGAATAATTTAATTGTTATATTTTGATTATTTTTTATCTAAAGATGAAAAATATCTACATCATGTAACTTTCATTTTCTATAAATGGAAATTACGATTTTTCCCTCGAAAAACACAATGCTATTAATAATAATAAAATTAAAAGGTTTTTTAATTACATGATTGGAGCCTCAGAGAAAGTGAAGGGGCTGAAACCCTAGCGGGAGCTTGAAACCCTATCCATGGCGGGGGTTTTCACATATTCGAGACACTGACAGGGGAAGGGATGGGTATGGCTAGCTCACACTTGGTGTCGCAAGGAGCATTTGTCAGGAAAGGGGAGGAAGATGGTAGCAAACATGCATTGGGGTTGATATCTCGGGAACAATGCCAACGGGGCTTAGGGGAGACCGGGAGATGGAGGACAAGGTAACTATTCACATTTTGATTTTTCGCTGCGCTGTCATCTCCAACCATCTGCACATGTCCTCTATTGTAGCTCAGGACGCCGGGTTCTGTGGGAAATTTAAACCAATAGTCTATAGGGTGGAAGATGGTCAAATAAAGGGAAGTGGTTAACCTGGACCTCAAACTTGAGGAAATTATGTTGGTTTGGGGGCTGGAGGTAGCAGATCAAAACATCGAGAGGTATATTCATGCAGCTAGACCGACAGGAAGGAAGAAAGGTGGTTCGAGCGCGGGTCAGAAATTGGGTAAATCTCTAGGTCTCTTGGAGGAAAGCCTAGGTTTGTCTTACTTGGAGAACTGGGAAGGGCAGGAGCTAGAAGGGAGGCAGACACCTTTACTACTTGGGCACTGTGCGGTGGGAAATGCAGTTCTCCAAGTGACTAACACTTTTCCTTGCTTGCCTAAAGAATTTTATTTTGCAGGCTTAGAAGACATTGTTATTAGTTGTGGTTATAAGGGTCAGGAAGGTCTGAGATCCTTCCATCTGGAAGAGTTAGAGCAGGAAGAGGGTGGGAAAGGGTTTCGGCTGGATAGTATCCGCTCATGTAGAAGCCCTCTCAATGTAAGTAGAAGAGAAAATCTTCCTTATGAACCATTTGCAGGTGCAGGCATAGCCGAGCTTTTAGGTCAAGGGGAGGCATAGTGTGGTGCCTAGAAGGCGGGAGGAGGAGGAAGGGAAGGTTTCGAGAATTTAGGTGGAGGTGAAGACCCTATATCTGTGGAAGGAAGGGAGTGTTATTTGGAAGCGGAAGGGGTAACAGGAGGAAAGGAGCCATATCTGAGGAACAGGAAGGCAACTCAAGTCGAAGAAGGAAACTTCGATAGTCTTAGAATCTTTAGGAAGGAGGGGCATCTTGAAATGCTCCAGGAAGACACATTCAATGTGAAAGAAACTATTCTGGGTAGGGGGGAAGGGGGGAGGAACATGGAGACTGGGGAAAAGCAGAAAAAACACAAGATAATAAATAAGACTAAGGAAATTGCGAATCTGGTCCTTGGGATGGACGTACAAATTGATGATGCCACGGAGGTCTTAGAATTAACACTGGTTGGCCAGGCAAAAGGAAAGAAGTATATCGCCAACTATATACAAGAATGGATAGTGAAAAACTGGTAGGAGGTGTCGTATAAGTCATTTGAGGTCTCATCTCTTGCTAAGGGATTGTTTATCATAAAATTCGATTAGACAAAAACTGTGGAATGAGTTTTGGGAAGGAATTGGTGTTTCGGGAGACATTCGATCTTATTTAAAAAATGGAACCCTATGTTTGATGCACAAAGAGAAAAGGTAGATGAATCCCCGGTGTGGGTTCGAATGACTTGGCTCCCTCCTTTTCTGTGGTTTGATTCAGTATCCAGGGAAATTGTGAATCATCTGGGTTGGTTCCTGGAAGCCGATATGTCCTTCTTACAAACTAGAGATAAAGGGATGACTAGAATTCTGGTAAGTCTAAACCCTCGAGAAGGGTTGGCAAAAGAAATCAGTTTAGAATATAAGGAATTTATTTATACTGAGATGTTAGACTATAAACACCTCCCCTTTTGTTGTCATCATTGCCATAAATATGGACACTTGGCAATGGAATGTCAGTTGGGGTTTAGACGAAGAAGGAGGTAGAGAAAGGAAGGGGGAGGGAAAGATTCAAATGGGGAGAAGATCAGAAACAAGGATAACCCAGGATCAGGTGAGGATCAAATGGAAGTGGATAAAACGTAGGGGGATAAAACAGAGAAAATGGAAGTCTAGGAGGAGGAAATTCCAATCAGAATTCATTAGCAACAAGAGGATATGACTAGACCAGTGTCAGCAGAAGGAGATGGAAGGGGTCCAACTCTTCAGCCAAAGGGTATAGCTCTGGATCCTAACCCCTCTCTCAATTCAACTTTGCAATCTTTTCTTAATTCATTATCCATGCCTGGTCCCTCCAGGCAAATGAATCCAGTTAATATGCATGTTAACAGTGTAATTGAGCAATTGGATATTATAATCACCATAATCCCCACAATTCATCTGAACTGAAGCCCTGGGATGAGTGATGAGGTCGATTCTTTGGTTGTAACTCACCCTTTTAACCCTCACTACAATCTCAGACCCCGTGATAAAAAAAAAAAGCCCTCCTTGGGAGGTTATGGGAGGTTTGGGCATGTAGACTATTACTGAGGGGGCCCATAAAAATAGAGGGAGGAAATAAATTTTATCCAAGGCCCAACAGAGAGCCATGATTGACATAGAGGATGGTAAGAAACTATCCATTTTAGGGGTGCTTATAATAGCGTAGAACGCACCCTTCGTTCCTCAATGATTATTATGTCTTTCAATTGTAGAGGTTTAGCCAGTGTTCCTAAAAAACTAGCTTTGAAAGGGCTGATTAATAATTACAATCCAGATGTGGTTCTATTGCAAGAGACACTGGGTGCTGGAGTAGAGGTTACCAAAGCTCTTTTGAAAAGATTTTCTGGCTGGCATTTGCAGGCATTGGATGCCAAGGGCAGATCTGGGGGGCTAGTAACTGGAGTGAGGGAGGGAAGGCTAAAGATCCTTACTTTGTGGGGTTTGGACCAGGCCCTAGGAGTAGAAGTCTATTCACTAAACCTTTGTTCAAATATTATTATCCTTAACATCTATGGACCCTGTCAGGATAGGGTCTCATATTGGAATAAATTGTTCTCAAAGTCCTTTATGGAAAATCCAAACTTGGTGATTGGGGAGATCTTAATTTCTCTTTGGGAATATCTGAAACGTGGGGACTATCGGCTCATGCTGACCCTCTTTCTAAGTTTTTTTCCAATAAAATCAAAGAAAGGAAGTTGATGGATATAAACTTGTTGAAGCCAATACCTACCTAAAGGAACAGGAGAACAAGGGAAGATAGGGTGGCAAAGAGGCTAGACAGGTTTCTTATGAGAGAGGAAGTTGCAGCTAAGATCCCTCTTTTTTGACATTGGGTAGGAGAAGGAGGCAACTCTGATCATTTACCAGCTCTCCTCGAAATGAAAGGGTCGAATAGAAATCCGACTGTTCCTTTCAAATTTAATCCATCCCAGCTAATGGAGGAATATTATAACATTTTGTTTAGAAAAACCTAGAGACCAGTGGATCTAAGAGAGGGAGGAAAAGCTTTCTGCTTCATGGAAAACTTGAAGCGATTAAACAAGGTAACAATCGAATGGGACAGAGAGAAGAAAGTTAAAGAGGAAGAAGACCCAAAACAGTTAGGACTGGAACTTGACCAGCTTGAAAGTTTGGAAGAAGATGGATATGAAACAAAAGGCAAAAGAGATAGGATCAAAATGTTGGAGTTGAAATGTAGGAATATTCTTTCATCAAGAGAAGAACAATGGAGACTTAAAATCAAGGAAATATAGCTGAGGGCTGGGGATTTAAACTCAATTTTTTTTCAAAATTATGCAAAAGGAACGAAAAAATCAAATACTATTTGGTCCTTAAAATCAGAGGATGGAAGGTAGGCCAAATCTTTTGAGGAGTTGTCATTAATGGGGAGGAGTCACCTCAAAATCCTCTTCAAAGCTCCCTCAAAAGTGTCAATAGTGGAGGTGGTAAGAACAACTCAATTTTTCCCAAGGTATCTAGGAGAGGAGGAAAATGAAGCCCTTATGGGGGAAGTCTCTAGAGGGGAAGTTGAAAGAATCTTAAATTTGATGCAAAAGGATAAGAGCCCTGGCCTAGATGGATGGAATGTGGAGCTCTTTCAACGCTTATTTGAAATCATAGGGAATGAACTGACTGAGGTGGTTGAAGAATCTAGGATAAAATGGGCGATCTATGAACCTTTTAACTCCACATTCATAGCCCTAATCCAAAAAAAGGAGGACCCTTCATCTTTTGAGGACTTTAGGCCAATATCATTATGTAACTGCATTTACAAGATAATTTCCAAAGTCATTGTTGTTAGACTGAAACTAATCCTTTCAAGGAATATTTCAAAAGAACAATTTGGGTTCCTAGATGGTAGACAAATTCGTGAAGTTGTAGGAGTGGCTTAGGAAACCATCCACAACATCAAAAAAAGAAAAAGGAAAGGCGTTATAGTGAAAATATACCTCTCTAAAGCATATGATCATCTTAGTTTGTATTTACGAATGATGTTGACTCACCTGGGATTCCATAATAGATTTATAAATTGGATTATGGGATGTTTGAACAATGTTAGTTTTTCTATACTGATCAATGGGGCGGCTACCCCCTTCTTCCAGACTCAAAGAGGATTGTGACAAGGATGCCCTCTATCTCCCCTTCTCTTCCTGTTAGAAGCAAAAGGCCTTAGTCAAATGATACTAGAAGCAAGGAGAAGATGAGACATACAGGGAGTAGAAGTGGAAGTCAATCTATATATAACTCACTTGTTGTTTGTGGAGAATATCCTTATGTTCAGTAATAGTAGCAGGAATGAAACAAAAGCTCTAAAGCTAATATTAGATATGTTTCTCAAAGCTATGAGTATGTGCATTAATAAAGAAAAATCATCAATCATTCTAGAGGGTTTCAATAGGATGGAAAGCAAAAACATTACAGAGGATCTGCCATTTGAAGACAAGAAGATGGTTGGTAGTTTCAAATACCTATGGTTCTATTTAAAGCCTCACTCGTATAGAAAACAGGATTGGTATTGGATGGTGGCTAAAATCGAAACCTGAATCAATCATTGGAGTTTCAAAAGGCTATCTAGAGCAAGTAGATTAATCCTTATAAAATTGGTATTAATGGCAATTCCTATATATTGGGCGGCACTTACTTGCGTTTCGAAGGGAATCTTGGAAAGGGTGAGGAAAGTATGCAACAGATTTTTGTGGGCTAGCTCTAAAGAGGAATCAGTTCTCCCCTGGGTGGCATGGGACAAGGTTTCTAGGCCTAAGGAGTGGGGTGAGTGGGGTATTAAATATCTCACAGCGTTTGGACAATTCTTAGCAGCAAAATTTGGATGGAGACTATTGACGAAGGAAAATCTGTGGACACTAGTGGTAAAAAGAAAGTATATTGACCCCACCCCTTTGGATGAATGGATTAGAATGCCGGATAAGAAAAATTTTCAAGCCTCAGTAGTTTGGAAAAAAACTCTGGATGCTATCAAAATTATTGAGCAAGGACTCTCCTCGCAGGTTGGAAATGGAGAACAAATAAGAATAGGGAAGGACCCCTTGGTGGGATGCAACGAAGGCTTCTCTTTTTCTCGGGCATCATCAATCAGCTTGAAACAAGAGGAATCCATCATTTAACCTAGATTGAAAAATTTGGCCATTCCTCGATTTGGGGCCAAGAATGGTTACCTAGAGCAGACCTTAACCTTGATCAGTAATGGATGGAGGAGTGGCAACAATTTACCAGGAAACTGATAAGATCCAATGTTTGGCTCAGAGACAGACCAGATCGGCTAAGGTGGGCATATGCTCCTATAGGGAATTATTCCCCAAAATTTGGATACAACTTTCTTATGTCAAATAAGGGATGGGGGATCCAGGAGTGGTGGGTGAAACACATTTGGAAGCTTAAATGTCTCACAAAATCAAGAATGTTTTTCTGGTGTATTCTTCGGAATAAAGTCCCTACTTGGGACAACCTCCAGAAGAGGTCTAAGATGGGCTCGGGCTGGTGTTCATTGTGCAAAAAATATGAAGAATCAATACAACACCTATTTCTAAAGTGCCCCTTCAGTAAAGCAATGTGTCTAGAAACGGGGAGGTTGCTAAAGAACGGTAAGAGATGGGAGGGTGAAATCCTTATAGAGATATGAAAAAATTGGTGGAAGGATTCTCCGAAAGGAAACTTGCGTAATTTATCATTAATAATATCATTGGTCATCTGGCTAGCTCGGAACCAAAGTATCTTTAAGGACCAGACTCCTTCATCAGTGCACATTGCTATCGAACGTGCTGCAATTTATGAGAGTATCCCTGAACCAATTCAGGAATTAACCTACAAGGAGATAAGGGAGGAACAGATAAAAGGAAACATTCCTTGGGCTTACTTTGATAGAGCATCCAATCGAAGGAATAGATGTGGGGCAGGCATGGTGATTCACCTAAATGCATAAAGATGCCTAAAAGCTTCGGTGGGGCTGGGTGAAGGGTCTAATAATTATGTGGAACTTCAAACCTTAAGACTTCTTCTCTGCTGGCTCACTCACCTAGGAATATCTTTGGTTCAAATTTTTGGGGATTCAATGAATGCTATCAAATGGTTCAATGGTGAGAGCAGATGTTAGAATTATATTCTATCTCCTTTGTTAGAAGAAACTAAATATCTTAAGCAATTTTTTGATGATATTACTATATGTCACATTTATAGGGAACAGAACAATGCATCATATCAACTTTCTAAAGTGGGTGTGCAACTAGATCTGGACTGTTGGCGCATAGAAGAATCTGAAGATGAACAAATCTGTGTGTCGGACCTACCTCCCTATTGAGGCCGTTTATAGAGCAAAATTTAATTAGTTTATGTGGTCAATTTTGTTTTCTTGTTTAAATGCTTTTCAATGATGGACACTTAGACTTTAAATATGTTTTTATACATTATGCTATGGAACGAAGACAATTAGTTTTGGTTTTTTTATTTGGATGATTGGCTGCTGATTCTATTCCTGTTTGGGTTGTTTTCCTCTATGAGGAGGCATGGGAACTCGTTTAATGATCATATTTGCATATTGAGATGGGAAAGTAATATATTTTGTTTACCAACTCAAATCAAACTCTATGTTTAGATGATAAGCATATAGTTCTTTGAATGCTTAAATGCATATACTATGTAACTTTTTATTGCCTTAATAGAAAGTTCGATTTTTTCTTTGGAAAAAAGAAGAAGTTATAATGAAGCTACATATTTACAAAATTGATATATGAAATTGATATTTTATTGGGTTAATATTAAAAATAAAATTTTAAAGCTATAATTAAGTTACATATTTATGAAATTGATATATGAAATTGGTATTTTATTGAATAAGGGTTTATTTTTAGCCCTATAAAAATCTACATACTCTCTCCGTTTTGATTTGACTATTAAAATTTATAAAAACATATATACTCTACCTAAATGAAATTAAGATGAGGCTGAATTTAATCATTATAAATTTTAATAAAATTGTAAATTTAAATTATTTAAAATACGTTTTTAAATATCGGGATAAATTCAACCTTCTTTTAAAAAAACCCTACAAAGTATGAACAATGAACAAATGTTGATACACATTACATGACTCGTCAAATTTGAAATTAACATAGGTTGACTACACGCTACGTGACTTATCAATTTTAAAATTATTCGCCTGGAATTTTTTTTCCGAAAAAAAACCGTAACTAACGTAGTCATCGGTGCTTTTCTTTTCAGAAGAAAAAGCTGCATGTTTATATTAAGGCAATATAATGGTCATAAAATTACAGAAAAACTTGTGTATCATAGGGCCGATCATGAAGTATTCTGTGGGCATATAGCGTCAAAACATATATGGAAGAGAGCATATAGTCCTGGAGAAGACAGACATATGTGAAAAAACATAAAGACCACCGTGTAGGATAGCAGAAAACCGTCATGAACCATATTGAAACTATGTCCTGTATCTTGTGTTGTTTTCATACAGAGAGCATATGCTGGGCATAATGGAGTTGAGTGGGGCGTTGAAAGATTCGAAAATCCGGTGATTACGCCAGCGCCATATATACTAGATTGTGATGATGTAGAGTGGACGGCGATTTTCAGATTGGGAAGACCACCAGAGGAAGGAAGCCTGCACACTGTCGAAAACAACATGTGAAAAATTGTAAAAATGTGCAAGTTCGTACCAGATGTCCTGTGTAGGGCCGCAGCAAAAGAAAATGTGGAAATTTGTCTCTTCTTCAGACTCGCAAATGGAGCATCTGCTGGGGCCGTGCCATGACCGTTTTCTGAGGTTGTCCCATGTCAGGTTCTTGTTGTTGAAGAGAAGCCATGCAAAATAGATCATCCTTGGCGGGCATCCAGATTTCTAGAAGACCGTGGGGAAGATTGTTGCAGAAGTCGGGACCAGTGTGGAGATGAGTTCTATGTAAATGTCTTTGACGCTGATGGGGGCCGTGGAGGTGGTAGAGAACCAGTGAAGGTGGTCGGAGGAGCCTCTGCGTGAGATTCCCAATGCCTGTAGTGACGAGCATATTTGTGACCAAACAAGGGAGAGAGGGGCCGGCAGGGCGATCTGATCCGCAGTCTTCCAAGTGGGGGAGGAGCCCGCCCAATCCAGTATGACTTTGTCCCAAGTAAAAATGCCCAGGTGGTGCATGGCATCGACGATGTATTTAGGAAGGAAGATGCTTTGTTTACAGGCAATCTGGTTGATGCCAATGAGCACATGAGATCCGGTGTGGAGGTGCCAACGGAGCTTGGAAAGGAAGTATTTTTCATTGGATTTTAGGCTGTGCCAGATGGCTGAGCCTCTGTGAATGCCAATGGTGCCCCTGCGAAACCAGTATTCTAGTCCACGACCCCTCATATATTTTTGTTGGATAATAGTACTCCATGGCCCAGTGCCGAAAATGCCTCTGTGGAGGGTTTTGCAGGTGAGAGACCTCCCAAAAATGCACGGGTCTTTCAGACCCCATTTGCCTAGCTGTTTTGGCGCGATGATCCTCTGCATTCTTGTCAAGTGGATCTTAGACCGTTGTTTGCTGCCACCCCAGATAAAATTTGCTGTGATAGAGGTCAATTGTTTGATGATGCTAATCGAGAGATGAAAAAGGTGTGCCCAGTACACCGCCATCTGAAGCAAGACGGCTTGGGAGAGAGTGACCCTACCCGCCAGAGAGAGATATCGGAATTCCCAGGAGGCTATGCGATTATAAAATCTCTCAGTCAGCCAAATCGAGTCAAGCTTGGAGTAACCGGTGGGCTTGAGGTGGAATCCTAGATATTTGAGACCCTGGGAGAGAGGGGCCGAATCAATGCCGAATAGCTGGGAGATCCATGTCACTGTGTCCAGGTCCTCATCGTTATGGTATAATATAGATTTTGTTTTGTTGATGAAGAGCCCAATGGCTTTGTTGAAACAGTCCAAAATATCCATGAAGCAGGTCCATGATGGTCGACAGAGCATAGCGGACAGGAGAACGTCGTCGACAAAAAGATTGTGTGAGATGTACACTTGTCTGCATATTTTAACCGCCTTAATTTTCCCTTCGGCCACAACCTTGTTGATGTGAAGGCTCAGAGTGTTCATGACGAGGATGAACAGAAGAGGTGACAGCGGGCAGCCTTGTCGCAGTCCTCTTTATGCCTAGAAATAATGTGAAGGGAGGCCGTTGACAATAACAACATAATTGATGTTTGTGAAGCATGCCAATATCCATCGGATGATGTGTGGTCGTAGTCCAATATTGGCCAGCAAGCACTCCACAAAGCCCCAGTCAATGCAATCGAAGGCCTTATGTAGGTTGATTTTCATGATTGCCGCAGCCTGTTGATGAGCATGGAGAGAGAAGAGGCATTCCTGGGTGTTGGCCACTGCATCGAGGATGTTCCGGCCATGAAGGAAAGCATATTGATCTCGAGACAGGGAGGAGGCCAGATATCCTTTGATCCATTCAGCAATGATCTTAGTGATGATCTTAAAGGAAATGTTGCACAGGGAAATCGGACGATAGTCCTTAAAAGTTTCTGGATCTGCGTTCTTTTGGATAAGAGCAATCAGAGTCGAGGAGGTGTACGGATGAATGGAGCCAGTAGATCTGGAAGCCTCGACCATGGATAGGATATCCATCATGAAGATATCGAAGAAATGGATAAAAAATTCGATGGTCCAGCCATTGGGTCCTGGGAACTTGTCATTTTGGAAGGAATTCATGATTCGAAGAAGCTCCTCTTCGGTGACAGATTTGAATAGAGCCTCATTTGCCTGTTCGTCGAACATAAGGGGGGCCGGTTCAATGCCCCATAGGAGGTCCTGAAAGACAGAATTTGGTCTCCGCAAGAATAGTTGCTTGAAATAGGAGACAACTTCCCTGGAAATGTCGAGTTGGGAGACAAGGGTGTCGCCATTGGCATTCTTGATCTTCCAGATGTCATTCTTGCTCCGTCGCGAGTTGGCGAACTTGTGAAAATTTTTTGTATTTTTGTCTCCCTCGCGTAGCCATGTTGCCCTGCTTTTGAGCCGCCAAGTGGCCTCCATCTTCTTGAGTATATCGGATCTTTTCCCCTCGAGAGAGTGGATGCGGCTTTTTATGTCGAAGGTGAGGGGAGTGGTAGCTGTTGCCTGTATGATGAGGTTGATCTCCTATTGGATATGGAGGAGGTCCGCCTTGTCCCTTTTCTTTTGCGCCACTTCCCAAGCTTTTACAGATTTTTTCAGCACCTGTAGCTTCTCACGAAAGGAGAGGGGGGGCAAAAGCAGATGAGAAGAAGAGATATGTTCCCACGTGCTTGTGATGAGCTCGTTGAAGGCGGGGTTTTGCAGATGAGTGCGGTTGAATTTAAAGGGATAACCCTTTTTTTCGCCACTGTTCAGCCAAGATAGGGTGATGGGGCGGTGGTTGGAGATCATAATATTTTCAACCGAGAGGCTAGGCATGCCAAGAATGTCGATGACGCTGACGTGAACCAATACCCTGTCAATCCGCTTGGCGATGTAGGCCTGGTTGGTCCTTCCATTTGTCCACGTCGGCCGCAGCACGCCAGGGGCAATGTCAATAAAATTATGAGTAAAAAGATCGTTCTTGAAGGATTCTGCAAGAATGTTGGGATGCCTACATTGACCCCAGCATTCATTAGAATTCAGAGTAAGGTTAAAATCACCAGCGATAATCAAGTGATCAATATCAAAGATACCAGAGGAGAAAAATATGACCAGAATGAGGTCCTATTTTTATAGGGCGCATATAAATTAAGAATATTCAGAGGGATGCTGTAGCTTCTGACAGTGGTGGAAATGATGATTCCAGCAAAGCACTTGTATGCTTTCGCTCTGACTCGGGATGGGTCCCAGAGAGTCACAAGGCCGCCGGATAAACCATTTGCATCTGTGGCCACCATGAACCAGGTTGGAAGGAGTTTCCTGAAGTAAGTGAGGGAGGCATCGCAGTTGCGCATAGTTTCCTGAGTGAGGATGATACTCTGACGAGAGGAGCGGAAGAAATCCCTGAGCGTTAAGAATTTGGTGTCAACGCCGAGGCCTCGGATGTTCAGTGAGATGATAAAATTCATTTAGAGGGCTCTCCAGCCATATTTGCTCTAAGGGGCTATGAGACCGAGAGGTCGTGAATGGGAACATCAATGAGAGAGAGATTCTGGACTCCGTGTTCAGTAACCGTGGTTTGGCCCCTGAAGTGCCTACTGCCGCCACGAGTTTTCTTTCTGACAGTGATATTCTTAGCCGAGTCTGGGCTAATGAAAGGTAAACCAGGTGCCAAAGGTTTATGAATGGTGAGGGGTTCAAGTTTGAGGGATTTACGGGATAGGAAGATGTCAAGGTCATTATCAATTTGGTTAATGGGGGAGGACGAGGGGGAATTTGCGGGAGTGACGGATGAGCAGAGCCCCTTTCCCTTGATTTGAGAGAGAAGTGCCTTGTTGGGGGAGGGAGTGGAGGAGGAAATAGGGATGGGAGAAGTATCGAAAGAGAAGTCTTTGATGGTTAGGGGGATGGGGGATGGGATAGTAGCAGGGCCGACGGGTTCCGGGATAGGGGACAAGGGGGAGCAGGTGAAGCAGGGTGGGAGGGAGCGGGATGGGAGGGGGGTTCATCGGATGTGGGGAAGATGGGAGGGTCAGGGGAGGCCGCGGGTAAATGGGAGTACGAAGGTTCAGGGGAGGAGGAGATATCAGATGAGGAGGGGTGACCAGTATGGAGGCGAGAGAGGCGGGGGCGGGTGATCTTGAGGCGGGGATAGCATTTTATTAAGTGACCAGTTTTGTGGCAGGCAACACAGCGGAAAGGGATTCCCCAATAATCCAGGCGCTGTTGAATATGAAGGTTTCGCCAGTCAATTTCAATGAATTCGGGATATCCACCCCGGTAGGATTTTTCAATGAGAATCCAGGAGATTCTCTTATCCTTCTCACTAGTGCACCAAGGGTCCACATAGACGAAGTGGCCAATCACATTCCCAATCTCCTCCAGTGTTTCCTTCGACCAGAATTCGAGGGGAAGGTTTGGCAACTTCACCCAAATGAGATTGTTGGATGGAGTGTTGCTGAGAGGGTCAAACCCAAGATACCACCGGTATAAGGCGAGAAAGTTGCACTTGTAGACCCATGGTTTCTTTAATATGGCTTCAGCGCCTCCAGTAGCAAGGAAATGAAAACAATACCACCCTTTCTTCAGGTTTGAGATGACAGGGGTATACCCGATGACGGGTTTCCAGTGGGATGCAAGCCACTGACGCATATCAGTATCATTCATTATAGGAAAGTGCCAGCGCCCGATGAGAGCCAGTTGATGGAGGCTGTCAATGCGATCGGAGAGATGAATGAAATCCAGTTTAAGAGCCGATGGAGGGGCAGTGGTCCGGATAGGCTTATGAGATTTGTGGCGAGGAGGATGCTGAGGGTGGGCTGCATCGTCCCGGTGGATAGGGGGAGAGACAGGACGTTGGCAGGATGGTTTGATAGCCACGTCATACAGAGTGTTTTTCCAGTCAGCACCAGTGGAGCCAGTGAGCCAGGCCTGTTTCGTGTCTAGAGTGGAATTTATGAGGGCCTCTGTGGCGGCCGAGTCAGAGCCGCCCTCCATACGCGCCATGCGCAGATGAAAATCCCGCCTGGGGATTTGCAAGATATGGATCAGCAGAAAAAAGCAGATGGGGGGCAGAGAGAATATCGCCTGGAGAAAGGAACTTAAATGTGGAAAAGACCCCAATTCTGACAGAGCAGAAAAAGGAAGGGTCGAGAAAGAAAAGGATAGCCGGAGAAGGTGTCGGGGCGATAAATAAACGAAGATACAGCCTTGGGATGGAAGAAAAGAAGAGAAGCAGGACGTAAGCAGGCCGCCAAACGTCCAAAAAGGATGAGAAGGCCAGGTGAAAATGGTAAATGCATGGGCAGATAACAGAAGGAGATTGAAAGTACAATCCCAATGCGGAAATTTGAAAATTCATGGTGACGGAATTTAGAAAGTCACGGTGGAGATTCCGGCAGCAGGGGCAGCGAGATGGCGAACTAGAGAGCAGGGGGGACGCAGCAAGAAAAACAGCAACAGTATAGCTGAAAAATGCACCACCATTTTCCAAGTTTAAACCTGACATATTTGCATGGTTTGTAAATAGAGAAGAGCGCTTTAAACATCTGTAAAAAATCCATGGTCAAGTATATAGAGCCACCATAAAATAAATCCAGTAAGAGAGACAACTAGGTGCATAATAGAGCCGAAAACATAATATTTCAGGAGAAAATAACGAGATTGTGACAATGACTATAAGCCGAAGAAAAGGAAAAAACAGGAAGATTTATAGGGTGGTAAGAGAGCGTGAGACAGACCTGATACCACGCAGAAGACCACTGTGTGCGAGAGCGATAGCCATGAGAAAGATCATCAGTTTCAGACAGGAACAAAAAAGGAGGAGTGGGAGCGGAGGGATGTCGACCGTCAAGAGGTCGAAGGCTACATACAATTTTAGTAAATTTAGACTTATTTTACTTTTACACATTAATGATGATGATAACACTTCATGGAATTTTAATTCTTTTTAAATGAATTTTGCTCATTAAATCTCAAGAACTAATGCTCATGTGTTAAAAATACGAAATTAAAATGTAGCTGTTTATAGGTTTTTTTTTGGGGGAATTTATAATTTGGTCATGATTTGAATATTTTAAAGAATTAAAGTTGAATATTCAAAATCATCATGCCATGATTAGTGGTGATTAAAATAATTGGACTTGAGGTTACGTATTTGGTAAGTTGAAAGTGTTTGATACATATACTTTTAATTAGTAAATTTGAATTATTTTATTATTACACATTGATGATTACTAACACTTTGTTTATGTAATTTCCATTTCATAAGAAAACTACATTAGCTCTCAAGGAGGATTAATGCTTAGGTATTAAAAATCCAATTAGAGTGCAATACTTTGTTGGATTTTTTTTTAGGATAATTTAGTCCTCAATATAACTTTTTGATAGTTAACTAAAAAACAACATGCCCACCTTACATGGATTAAAAGAAAAAAAAAGAAAAAATTCCAAAATCCATTGATTTTTTTCTTTTTTGGGATAATTTGGTCTTCAATATAACTTTTTGATAGTTAAATAAAAAACAACATGCCCACCTTACATGGATTAAAAGAAAAAGAAAAAATTCCAAAATCCATCTATTTTGGAAAAGGGCTATGAATTATTAGGTGGATGATAGACATGTTAATTATGTATATAAAAACGTCATAATATTTTTTCCCCACATATACAGGTCCCTATATTTCATATGAGGGATATACATATATATTTTATGACATCAAAGAAGAGTGGGAAGAGTTCCAATTATTCATTCCAACCACATGAGATAACTCCTCATAATATTAGTTATAGTTTACATTTTATTATTTTTAATATAAAACTCAAAGTCAAGATTCAAGTAACTATAGCTAAAATTTTTGGATTGCTATTTTCTTTTATGATTAAACAATTAAAATATTTCAATTTTGTGAATTAAATAAAAAAAATATGCCACATAATATTCGATAAAAAAGTAATATTAATGTGACATGATGAATATGTAGGATGTATGTTTTATCTTTTTCAATATTTTATTTTATTTTTAAAAAGAAAGAAAGGATGAATCACATAATGTTAGGGGAAAATATTATATTTATCTTGTTCAATATTTTATTTTATTTTTAATTACAAAAAGAAAGAAAAGATGAAGTCATTGGTTTAATTCCCCGGCCTAATCGGGTGATTATTGGACATGATGAATATGTAGACTGTATGTTTTATCTTTTTCAATATTTTATTTTATTTTTAATTACAAAAAAGAAATAAAAGATGAATCACATATTGTTAGGAGAAAATATTATATTAATATAAAAAGAAACATATTTATTACTTCATAAAAAAGAAAAGAAAAGAGTAAAATCTAACAGAGAGTGAGGGGACAAATAAATGAAATTCAATAAAGTGACATGTTTCATCTTCCCACTACTTCTTCTATACATGGGGTAAGTGGAAATTTCTAAAATACTATGTGTTATATGTAGAAATTATGGTCTAGAATTGTAACTACTCATGAAATTTTAATCTAAATCATAAGACACGATCCTACTGTACTGATCTACAGAATTCAATTCACAATTTAGAACATCAATAAAAAACATGCAATGAGAAATAACACACATGCACACTGTATTTTTCCATGGGAAAGAAATCTTCTAAAAACCTCTTTGCATGCTTGCATTAATTTGATGAATAGAGATGTATTACAATTGCTAGCTCAATCTGAGCTCAACCTGCAAGTGAATAACCTATCTCTCTTCTCACTGAGAAGCTTTGACCTAGAATTAGTCAATTTCTACATCTACTTGACACCCTATTCCTTCCGTAATTCCTGAGGAAATTAGGCCCCTATTACTTAGGAATTTCCTCCAATTGATTACGCAATTCTCAAGGTTGATCATTTGACAGCATATAACACCTGTACACTCAAGACTAGTCTACAACTGATGCTACACTGCCTTCGAATCTCCACCATGGCTGGGGAACTTGAATTCTCTAAATGCAATAGCTATTTTGGGTTGATTGATCAATTAATTGGATGATCACTGAGTTACAATGTTGTCCCAATGCACAACTAACCTTCCATTAGTTCTAACAATAGTTAGAACTAGTTTAACTGAAAACAAATTGAAACAATTGACCATGATTGCTACAAATTTGTAATCACACATGCTTCACTGAACTCCAACTCCTTTATCTTGAATTTACTAAGTTGACTGAGTGACAAGAGCCAATGATGTCACACAAGTTAACTACATCTAAGTTTGTTGATGTGGAAATTCAAATTTTCCCAATTTGGCCTATTCTAAATCAAATAGAGACTTTCTTGTTGCATTTCCAACACTCCCTCTCAGCAAGAAAGGGATTATCAACCACCTCTATCCTGCACCTATGGAACTCAAACTTCCCTCTTGACAAATCATTTGTCAAAATGTCAGCATCTTGTTCCTTTGTAGGAATGTAATGTAGCAACATTATCTGTCTCTGTGCACAGTCCCATAAATGGTGATACTGAATATTCATATGCTTGGATCAATCGTGAAATACAAGACTCTCAAAGAGCTTGATGCAACTCTAATTATCACATTTGGATCCATCATCTAACCAAATAGTCCCACAAGTATCTTTCTCATTCAAATTGCCTCACATGTTGCTTGACTTGCAACCATGTATTTTGCTTATTTCAAGCTCAATGCCACAAATCTTTGCTTCCTGTTGTACCAAGAAACAACTGCAAACCCAAAATTGAAAATTCCACTTAATGTAGTCTTTCAGTTGGATGGACTCCCTACCTAATCTGCATTTGTGAAGCCACACAACTTCACTCCCTCTGTCCATTTATACCACAGTCCAAACTTGGTAGTGCCTTTGAGGTACTGTAAAACATGCTTTGTTGCCTTCCAAAATAATTTAGTTGGCCTAACCATAGATTGGCTTAGCTGCTTGACCGAATAGCACATATTTGGTCATGTGTTCAGAAAATACATCAGTGAACCCAATAGCTACCGATAAATGGTAACATCCACTTCTTCACCTGAAGTGGCATCCTCGTTCCTCCAGTTGGTCGCTGTTGTACAAAAAATTGTCACCTTGACATTGTTCAATCTGTGTGAGTCCATTACCACTCATACTTTCCTCCTTTGCAAGTCCTAAGCCTCAGTTCCTCACATCAAGCCTTGAAAATAATAGAAAGCCCTTAAAAGTCTCTAAAACTCTTGTTCCGCACATTCTCTTTACATTACTTGTGGTCCCACACCTAATGGGCATGTCTCCTGCGCACCTAACTGCTCTGTCTCTGTGTTATGGGTGCGGACCCTTGTAAGAGTTAAAAAGGCGCAAGTATATTCTAAAAAACTCACTTTGAGTCATTTCTAGAAGTTTCTAGAAGGAAACTTGAGGTGACAAGTTCGCTCCCTTAAGGTTCATGCATCCCATACCTTAAGGAGCTAACCCCTTGATGTGAGGAGCTTATCCATTTGAAGGAGGACTCTATCCCTTCATAGGTGGACCTGTAACCTCCTCTTCTACACTATAAAATGAAGCATTGGGCTGGTTATTTGGGAGGTTAAAAAAGTTGAATATTTTTGAGGTGAAATGCTGCTGGAACTTAGTTTTCTTAGTTGAGTTTTTATTAGGAGAGATTACATACCTCTAAGATCTCATTTGGAGAAGTGCAAGGCCTGTCAAAGTAAAGGAAATTCCTGTTTTGGACCCTAGGAAGAGCTTGTTCAACATCAAGGTTGAAAAGGCTGTAAGGTTCTTCTACTTCAAAGTTAATACAAATAAGTTAGTTTTTTTCAATAAGCTATTGATGTATGGTTTATTTTATGGATTCCTTGATCACCATAATGGACATGATTTATGATATTAGCTATGAAGGTGTTATTTGATGTTTGCTTGTTTGTGATCATAGGTTCTCAAAAGGAAACTCTTTTGAATGGTTGAAGATGGCTGCTACAAACCAGCGTTGGACTTAAGGTAGGGTCTTAATGTCTTAACACCTCTATAGTTTTTATTTATGAATCACATATGTTTAGAGAAAGATATACTTGTTTGTCTGTTTGTTGCTAGACTATCTTCTAATACTAGGGAGATCGGTCTTGTCTACAAGATCGATTTATCCGGCCAACAAATTGGTGACTCCACTAGGGAATTGAATTTGGTTTTTGGTTTTCCTTTGTCTTTGACTTGAGAAACTTGTTTTCGGTTCTGGTTTTTGATTGATGTTTGTTGGATTGGGTAGTTTTTAGAATCTGGATTATTTTTTGTTTTTTTCGAAGTTTTCAAGGGACCGCACTTTCTATTGACAGACAGTGCAGGCATATCCGCACTCTTCCTTTAGCACACAGAGTGGTACTGCACCTGTTTCTTCTGGAAGCCTGCAGACCATGTAAATTTTTTTGAAAAACCTAAAATGTTTTCTTCTAGTTAAGTTTGGGTTTCATTTAGGGTTTTTAGTGTCTACCTAAATCTGCATTCTTTCTGTCAAAAATCTTTTGTGAGTGAGTTCTGATGGTATTTTTGAATAGATGATTTTCTAGAAGTTTTGCATGCCTGGAATGGTTTTCACTTGGTCTCTGTAGTGACTCAAAGATCAGAAGCTTGAGAAACCTTAGATTACCCTGGTGTCTTTTTGTCTTCTTGATGAGTCTAACTTGATTGTGAAATCTATCCTTTGTGAGAAACACATTTAGTTTTCTCGTTGCAAATCTTTGAACAAACTTTGCTATAAGTTTTGAATTTCATTTTTCCAAAAGAAAACATATCTGGATGTTTTTTGATTGATTTGTTGTTCTGAACAAATGAATCCTTAGTTTACTGAACAACTAAGTAAAACTTCCTAAAAAAAATTGAAACTTTTACTCAATTAGGTTTTTAGATCTCAAGATTAGTTTTTGTAGTGTTGAGTGTTTTCTAGAACTTGTAGATCTGTTTTGAAGAAAATTGTTTTTTTTAGTTTCAAGTTTTGAAAAAGGAAAGGGATTTATTGTGAGCATAATTAGTAGTCTTGTTTTGAGTTCTTATTGAAAAAGACAAAAATATTTTCTTTCCATTTCCATGTTAAAAGAAAGAATTGTTTATTAAAGAATTGCATTCTCGAACTCTTTCTTTTAGCTAGAATTTCATTGAAAGAAAAACAAATTGCTTATCATTTTAGGTGCATTTTTTAGTATTTTTGGAGTCGAGTCTTCACACCATCAAAGTTTCATTTCCATACCTATTGAAATAAAGAACAACCCATAAAAGCAACGCTTAATTAAAATTGATCTAGTAATCTTTTTTATTTCTAGGGCTCTTATCACTAATATAGCTTAGGCTAGTATCTTGGAGTAGGGAGTAATTAACTCTCCAAGATAGTTAAAACAAACAGGTAGCTATATCTTGCGGTAGGAAATAAATCCAACTATAATTGATACATTATGGGAAGCTTCTCTTAAAGGAGTAAATCACAAGATCATGTCCGAACCTTTGAGACGATCAAGTCTGTTTCAGTGGGAAAGATAGAAGATTTGTGCGTATTATAAACGGTAAACCTCGGATTAACCATTTTCTAGGAGCCTAGGGTCACTTGTTGGTAAACCTTGGATTGATCATGTTGAGGAGCCTTCAAGGGTATTAAGCTTTGTTACTCTGCCCTTGCGCGTAGATCGGATTGTAGACTATTCCCCCAGTTGTATTTGTTGTTGTTGGTAACCTTAGTGTCCATAAACTTAAGATTATTTCCTAAGGTGATGATGAAGGACGGGTCTCACTATACCTGGAGCAGATGTCGACTAGACTCACTTGGATTCTTTGGGGGTTTCTCTTCACTCGAGATGGTTTTGTGAAGAAACTTGTGCCAGTCTGTTTCATTAAGTAGGTTGTCGGGGTAACTGTTCCAACCGCCCTTTCTGTATTAAAATTCTACGACGTTGGATTTCATCACCAACTAGTGTTTTTAGTACGGGAAGTTACTGTTTGTGTGTGGTTTGAACTCTTAGATTTTTTAGGCATGTGATTCAGTTGTTTGTTTCTTTAGAGACTTTAGGTGCTTTTATTGAAATTTTCTTTATTTGCGCGCGATTATTTTCATCCTACACCAAGAGGTTATTATCCTTGACCGATCATGTCAAGACAGTCATCTATGTTTTCCCAATTACCGGAAACATTTTTATATGGAGGTCCTACTGTTCCTTTGGGGTACCAGTCACTTTCTAGTACTTTTTCAGGAGCAACTCCTCAACCGAATGAACATAAGTTATCACCTGGTAATAATGGAACTAAAACGCTGAATGCAGAGTAGATTTTTATGATATCTGGTAGTATTGCAAATCCTCAACCTCAAGGTAGTTAGTAGCGCCTAGGGGGCAAGGTAGTCAGTTACCACCTGGGGGGAACCCTAAGGTAGTCAGTTTCCACCTAGAGGGATACCTCAAGGTTTTCAACCTTCAAGATAGTACATACCCCAAGGTCAACCCCAGACTCAGTATATTCCTCAGGATGCTTATCAACCCCAGATTCAGTACATGCCTCAGGGTTATCAACCTCAAGGTTAGTACCCAACTCAAGGTTTCCAACCGCCTTCTGGTCAATCATTTTTACAAGGAGCTGGAAATGTACCTCCTAATTATCATCCCTACATTCAACCAAGTTATGGTCCTCCATATGCACAACCTTTTATGGGTCCCAGAATGAATATGGTGTGGGATCCGTCTCAAACTCAATAAACTTTGCAACCTAATGTGCAGTTATCAAGTCAACCTGGACAACCTTTGGTTTCTGGTCCAACCCAACAAACTGTCCAACCTATGGTTCAAACCTTTGCACTTGGTTTAGCTCAGCAGCCTAGGCCTAGCTCACCTCATACTCTGCCTCGAACTGCTGCTACAATTTCTGTTCAACCTACCGCACCTATTTCTGGAGTATCTGTAGCTCTGGTTTCTACTATCCCTGCATCAGTGCAAACTCGTCAAGCCTCTTTACCACAGTTAGGACCTACAATTAAGACTTCGGTCCAGATGGCTGCAGGACAAGCTGGTCCAAGTACAATTACCACAAGTAAACCATACCAGGGACAATATCAATTCGGTCCTACTGTACAAAACCTAGTTTATTAGTATCAACCGTACCCTAGCTATACTTATCAACAACCTCAACAATCCCAGTTTGGTCTGGTTAATCTTGGTTTCCCGGGAGGTTATAACATTCCTAATGAAAATCCTATTCTAGGTTATCTTGGATATCCTCCTCCTGGAGCTGGTCTCATTACACAAGGTTTTCGCGACCCTAACCGTTAGTTACCATTTATTGCAACTTTGGATTTACCTAATTTGTCGTGCCTTACAAATGATCCAATTTACTTATACTTTGCTATTATTATGATTACATCTCTCTCAATCACCCTCAATGAAAGTTTTGTTTTTTACTCTAATTTAAGTATATTTACACTAACCAAGAGTATCTACAATGTAGACTGTGTTCAATTGTTGCAGTTGGTTCATACATTTTAAAGTTCAACAAGTAAACTAAGCTGGGACAGCTATGCGGCCTTGTTAAATAGTGTAGTCTTGTCTTTTTTCAAAAGAAAAAAGTACTAGCATTTATTAAAAAGTAGTTGTATTTATATCTGTTATTTCAAGTTTATTAAGTAGTGTAGTCTTTCTTTTTACAAAAGAAAAAAGTACTACCATTTATTAAAAAATAGTTCTATTTATATCTGTTATTTCAAGTTTATTAAATAGTGTAGTCTTCCATTTATTAAACACACATATATAATTTTGTCGTGGATTAGACCACAAGACCTATGAGGACCTAACCTCCCCACTTAACCATTGGAACACATATACAAGAGTTTCATAAATGAAACAATTACAAAAAAATGTTTACTTTTGTCTGTCAATTGCCTTATGGTCTAAAATATATCTATGTCCAATTCTCTACCTAGCTCTAATTTAACTTATGTGAACCCAAAACACAGGGAAGGACTCTGTTCTTCTAAGTAGTTGATAAGATATAAATAGTGTAGTCTATATGATCTAGATCATAAGTTTGAGTTGTGAAATCTGCGTAGCTTTTAAATATTTTAGTCTAAATCACAAGTTTTGGCTGTGAAATTTGAATAATTTAATTGTTATATTTTGATTATTTTTTTAAATCTAAAGATGAAAAATATCTACATCATGTAACTTTCATTTTCTATAAATGGAAATTACGATTTTTCCCTCAGAAAACATAATGTTATTATTAATAATAAAATTAAAATGTTTCTCAATTACAAGATTGGAACCTTGGAGAAAGTGAAGGGGATAAAACCTTAGCGGGAGCTTGAAACCCTATACATGGTAGGGGTTTTCACATATTCAAGACAGTGACAGGGGAAGGGACGGGTATGGCTAGCTCACACTTGGCATGGCAAGGAGCATTTGTCAGGAAAGGGGAGGCAGATGGCAACAGACATGCATTGGGGTTGATGTCTCGGGAACGATGCCAATGGGGCTTAGGGGAGACCGGGAGATGGAGGACAAGGTAATTGTTCACTTTTTGGTTTTTTGTTGCACTGTCGTCTCCAACCATCTGCACATGCCCTCTATTGTAGCTCAGGAAGCCGGGTTTTGTGGGAAATTTAAACCAATAGTTTACAGGGTGGAAGATGGTCAAATAAAGGGAAGTGGTTGACCTGGACCTCGAACTTGAGGAAATTATGTCGGTTTGGGGGCTGGAGTTAGAGGATCAAAAAATTGAGAGGTATATTCATGCACCTAGACCGACGAGAAGGAAGAAAGGTGGTTCGGGCGCGGGTCAGAAATAGGGTAAATCTCTAGGTCTCTTGGAGGAAAGCCTAGGTTTGTCTTACTTGGAGAACTGGGAAGGGCGGGAGCTAGAAGGGAGGAAGACACCTTTACTACTTGGGCACTGTGTGGCGGGAAATGTGGTTCTCTAAGTAACTAACACTTTTCCTTGCTTGCCTAAATAATTTTATTCTACATGCTTAGAAGACATTGTTATTAGTTATGGTTATAAGGGCCAGGAAGGTTTGAGATCCTTCCATGTGGAAGAGTTGGAGCAGGAAGAGGGTGGGAAAGGGTTTCGGCTGGATAGTATCTGCTCATGTAGAAGCCCTCTTAATGTAAGTAGAATAAAAAATCTTCCTTATGAACCATTTGCAAGTGTGGGCATAGCCAGGCTTTTAGGTCAAGGGGAGGCATAGTCTAGTGCCTAGAAGGTGGGAGGAGGAGGAAGGGAAGGTTTCAGGAATGTAGGTGGAGGTGAAGACCCTATATCTGTGGAGGAGGAAATTCCAATCAGAATTCATTAGCAATAGGAGGATATGACTAGACTAGTTTCAGTAGAAGGAGATGGAAGGGGCCCAACTCTTCATCCAAAGGGTATATCTCAGGATCCTAACCCCTCTCTCAATTCACCTTTGCAATCTTTTCTTAATTCATTATCCAGGTCTGATCCCTCCAGGCAAATGAATCTATTTAATATGCATGTTAACAGTGTAATTGAGCAATTGGATAGTATAATCACCACAATCCCCACAATTCATCTGAACCGAAGTCCTGGGATCAGTGATGAGGTCGATGCTTTGGTTGTAACTCACCCTTTTAACCCTTACTACAATCTCAGACCCCATGATAAAAAAAAACCCCTCCTTGGGAGGTTGTGGGAGGTTTGGGCATGTAGACTATTACTGAAGGGGCCCATAAAACTAGAGGGAGGAAATCAAAATTATCCAAGGCCCAACAGAGAGCCATGATTGACATAGAGGATGGTAAGCAACTATCCATTTTAGGGGTGCTTATAGTAGCGTAGAATCCGCCCTTGGTTCCTCAATGATTATTATGTATTTCAATTGTAGAGGTTTAGCCAGTGCTCCTAAAAAACTAGCTTTGAAAGCGTTGATTAATAATTACAATCCAAATGTGGTTCTACTGCAAGAGACACTAGGTGCTAGAGCAAAGGTTACCAAATCTCTTTTGAAAATATTGCCTGGCTGGCATTTCCAGGCATTGGATGCCAAGGGCGGATTTCGGGGCGTTGGCAACTGGAGTGAAGGAGGGAAGGCTAAAGATCCTTACTTCATGGGGTTTGGACCAAGCCCTAGGAGTAGAATTCTATTCATTGGATCTTTGTTCAAATATTATTATCCTTAACATCTATGGACCCTGTCAGGATAGGGTCTCATATTGGAATAAATTGTTCTCAAAGTCCATTATGGAAAATCCAAACTTGGTGATTGGGGGGATCTTAATTTCACTCTTGGAATATCTGAAACATGGGGGCCATCAGCTCATGTTGACCCTCTTTCTGAGTTTTTTTCCAATAAAATCAAAGAAAGGAAGTTGATGGATATAAACTTGTTGAAACCAATACCTACCTAAAGGAACAGGAGAACAGGGGAAGATAGGGTGGCAAAGAGGCTGGACAGGTTTCTTATGAGAGAGGAAGTTGTGGCTAAGATCCCTCTTTTTTGACATTGGGTAGGAGAAGGAGGCAACTCTGATCATTTACCAGTTCTCCTCGAAATGAAAGGGCCAAATAGAAATCCGGCAGCTCCTTTCAAATTTAATCCATCCTATCTAATAGAGGAATATTATAACATTTTGTTTAGAAAAATGTGGAGACCAGTGCATCCAAGAGAGTGAGGAAAAGCTTTCTACTTCAGGGAAAACTTGAAGCGATTAAAGAAGGAAACAATTGAATGGGACAGAGAGAAGAAAGTTAAAGAGGAAGAAGACCTGGAATAGTAAGGACTGGAACTTGACCAACTTGAAAGTCTGGAAGATGATGGATATGAAACAAAAGGAAAAAAAGATAGGATCAAAATGCTGGAGTTGAAGCGTAGGAATATTCTTTCATCAAGAGAAGAACAATGGGGAGTTAAAAGCAGGGAAATATGGCTGAGGGCTCGGGATTAAAACTCAAATTTTTTTCAAAATTATGCAAAAGGAAGGAAAAATTCAATTACTATTTGGTCCTTAAAACCAGAGGATGGAAGGCAGGCCAAATCTTTTGAGTAGTTGTCATTGATGGGGAGGAGTCATTTCAAAATCCTCTTCAAATCTCCCTCAGAAGTGTCAATAGTGGAGGTGGTAAGAACAACTCAATTTTTCCCAAGGTATTTGGGAGAGGAGGAAAATGAAGCCCTTATGGGGGAAGTCTCTAGAGGGGAAGTTGAAAGAATCTTAAATTTGATGCAAAAGGATAAGAGCCCTGGCCTAGATGGATGGAATGTGGAGCTCTTTCAACGCTTATTTGAAATCATAGGGAATGAACTGACTGAGGTGGTTGAAGAATCTAGGATAAAATGGGCAATCTATGAACCTTTCAACTCCACATTCATAGCCCTAATCCAAAAAAAGGAGGACCATTCATCTTTTGAGGACTTTAGGCCAATATCATTATGTAACTACATTTACAAAATACTTGCCAAAGTCATTGTTGTTAGATTGAAACCAATCCTTTCAAGGAATATTTCAAAAGAACAATTTGGGTTCTTAGATGGTAGACAAATTTGTGAAGTTGTAGGAGTGGCTTAGGAAACCATCCACAGCATCAAAAAAAGAAAAAGGAAAGGTGTTGTAGTGAAAATATACCTCTCTAAAGCATATGATCATCTTAGTTGGTTGTATTTACGAATGATGTTGACTCACTTGGGATTCTATAATGGATTTATAAATTGGATTATGGGATGTTTGAACAATGTTAGTTTTTCTACACTGATCAATGGGGCAGCTACCCCCTTCTTCCAGATTCAAAGAGGATTGCGATAAGGATGCCCTCTATCTCCCATTCTCTTCCTGTTCGAAGCAGAAGGCATTAGTCAAATGACACTGGAAGCAAGGAGAAGATGAGACATACAAGAAGTAGAAATGGAAGTCAATCTATATATAACTCACTTGTTGTTTGTGGATAATATCCTTATGTTTAGTAATGGTAGCAGGAATGAAATAAAGGCTCTAAAGCTAATATTAGATATGTTTCTCAAAGATACGAGTATGTGCATCAATAAAGAAAAATCATCAATCATTTTGGAGGGTTTCAATAGGATGGAAACCATAAACATTGCAGAGGATCTGCCATTTGAAGACAAGAAGATGGTTGACAGTTTCAAATACCTAGGGTTCTATTTAAAGCCTCACTCGTATAGAAAACATGATTGATATTGGATGGTGGCTAAAATCGAAACCTGAATCAATCCTTGGAGTTTCAAATGGCTATCTAGAGCAAGTAGATTAATCCTTATAAAATTGGTATTAATGGAAATTCTTGTATATTGGGCGGCACTTACTTGGGTTTCGAAGGGAATCTTGGAAAGGGTGAGGAGAGTATGCAACATATTTTTGTGGGCTAGCTCTAAACAGGAATCAGTTCTCCCCTGGGTGGCATGGGACAAAGTTTCTAGGCCTAAGGAGTGGGTAATTAAAGATCTCACAGCGTTTGGACAATCCTTAGCAGCAAAATTGGGATGGAGACTATTGACGAAGGAAAATTTGTGGACACTAGTGGTAAAAAGAAAGTATATTGACCCCACTCCTTTGGATGAATGGATTAAAATGTTGGATAAGAAAAATTTTCAAGCCTCAGTAATTTGGAAAGAAACTCTGGACGCTACCAAAATTATTGAGCAAGGACTCTCTTAGCAGGTTGGAAATGGAGAACAAGTAAGAATAGGGAAGGACCCCTTGGTGGGATGCAATGAAGGCTTCTCTCTTTCTCGGGCATCATCAATCAGCTTGAAACAAGAGGGATCCATCATTTAAGCTAGATTGAAAAAGTTGGCCATTCCTCGACTTGGGGCCAAGCATGGTTATCTAGAGCAGACCTTAACGTTGATCAACAATGGACGGAGGAGTGACAACAATTTTCCAAGGAACTAACAAGATCCAATGTTAGGCTCAGAGGCAGACTAGATCGGCTAAGGTGGGCATATGCTCCTATAGGGAATTATTCCCTGAAATTTGGATACAACTTTCTTATGTCAAATAAGGGATGGGGGATCTAGTAGTGGTGGGTGAAACACATCTGGAAACTTAAATGTCTCGCAAAATCAAGAATGTTTTTTTGGTGTATTCTTCGGAATAAAGTCCCAACTTGAACCTCCAGAAGAGGTCTAAGACAGGCCCGAGCTGGTGTTCATTGTGCAAAAAAGATGAAGAATCAATACAACACCTATTTCTAAATTTCCCCTTCAGTAAAGCAATGTGGCTAGAAATGGGGAGGTTGCTAAAGAACTGTAAGAGATGGGAGGGTGAAATCCTTATAGAGATATGGGAAAATTGGTGGAAGGATTCTCCAAAAGGAAACTTGTGTAATTTACCATTAATAATATCATGGGTCATCTGGCTAGCCTAGATCGAAGTATCTTTAAGGACCAAACTCCTTCATTAGTGCACATTGCTATCGAATGTGTTGTAATTTATCAAAGTATCCCTGAACCAATTCGGGAATTAACCAACAAGGAGATAAGGGAGGAACAGATAAAAGGAAACATTCCTTGGGCTTACTTTGACAGAGCATCCAATCGAAGGAATAGATGTGGGGTAAGGATGGTGATTCACCTAAATGCATAAAGATGCCTAAAAGCTTCGGTGGGGATGGGCGAAGGGTCTAATAATTATGCGGAACCTCAAACCTTAAGACTTCTTCTTTGCTGGCTCACTCACCTAGGAATATCTTCAGTTCAGATTTTTGGGGATTCAATGAATGTTATCAAATGGTTCAATGGTGAGAGCAGATGTTAGAATTATATTCTATCTCCTTTGTTAGAAGAGACTAAATATCTTAAGCAATTTTTTAATGATATTACTATATGTCACATTTACAGGGAACAAAACAATGCATCATATCAACTTTCTAAAGTGGGTGTGCAACTAGATCTGGACTATTAGCACATAGAAGAATCTAAGATGAACAAATATGTGCGTCGGACCTACCTCCCTTTTGAGGCCGTTTGTAGAGCAAAATTTTATTAGTTTATGTGCTCAATTTTGTTTATTTGTTTAAATGCTTTTCAATGATGGACACTTAGACTTTAAATATGTTTTTATACATTATGCTATGGAACAATGACAATTAGTTTTGGTTTTTTGATTTGGATGATTGGTTGTTGATTCTATTCCTGTTTGGGTTGTTTTCCTCTATGAGGAGGCATGGGAACTGGTTTAATGATCATATTTGCATATTGAGATGGGAAAGTAATATATTTTGTTTACCAGCTCAAATCAAACTCTATGTTTAGATGATAAACATATAGTTCTTTGAATGCTTAACTGCATATACTGTGTAACTTTTTATTGCCTTAATAGAAAGTTCGATTTTTTCTTTGGAAAAAAGAAAAAGTTATAATTAAACTACATATTTACAAAATCGATATATAAAATTGATCTTTTATTGAGTTAATATTAAAAATAAAATTTTAAAGCTATAATTAAGTTACATATTTACGAAATTGATATATGAAATTGGTATTTTATTGAATAAGGGTTTATTTTTAGCCTAATATTAAAGCCTATAAAAATCTGCATACTCTCTCCATTTTGATTTGACTATTAAAATTTATAAAAACATATATACTCTAACTAAATGAAAATTAAGATGAGGCTGAATTTAATCATTATAAATTTTAATAAAATTGTAAATTTAAATGATTTAAATTACGTTTTTAAATATCTGGATAAATTCAACCTTCTTTAAAAAAACCCTACCAAGTATGAACAATAAACAAATGTTGATACACATTACATGACTCGTCAAATTTGAAATTAACATAGGTTGACTACACGCTACGTGACTTATCAATTTTGAAATTATTCGCCTGGAATTTTTTTTTCCGAAAAAACAACGTAACGTAGTCATCGGTGCTTTTCGTGTGAATACCATTGTGCTTTCCTTCATTGGAATTTGGTAATGTAGTGGCATCATATGGATGTTGACAAATAATGGAATTTGATAATCTTGTCGCATCCTACGGGATGTTGACAGGTGAGATTGAAGGTGATATTCCAAATATAAAAAATTGCGATAAGGACACCATATATTAAGTTCTAAAATATTTTAATTTTGCATGTACACACTATACTTCCAGTTCTCTATTACATATTAATAATTTTTTTTTTTTTTTGGGTAAAATAGTAGCAAGTTTTCTATTAATATGAAACCAATCTTATATGGGTATATGAAATCCAATTAGAGTGCAATATTTTGTTGGATTTTTTTTGGGATAATTTAGTCCTCAATATAACTTTATGATAGTTAACTAAAAAACAACATGTCCATCTTACATGGATAAAAGAAAAAAGAAAAAAATCTAAAATCCATTGATTTTTTATTTTATTTTTTATTCTGGATAATTTGGTCTTCAATATAATTTTTTGATAGTTAACTAAAAACAACATGCTCACCTTACATGGATTAAAAGAAAAAGAAAAAATTTCAAAATCCATCTATTTTGGAAAAGGGCTATGAATTATTAACAACATGCCCACCTTACATGGATTAAAGGAAAAAGAAAAAATTCCAAAATCCATCTATTTTGGAAAAGGACTATGAATTATTAGGTGGATGATAGACACGTTAATTATGTATATAAAAACGTCATAATATCTTTTCCCCACATATACAGGTCCATATATTTCATATGAGGGATATACATATTATATTTATGACATCAAAGAAGAGTGGGAAGAGTTCCAATTATTCATTCCAACCACATGAGATAACTCCTCATAATATTAGTTATAGTTTACATTTTATTATTTTTAATATAAAACTCAAAGTCAAGATTCAAGTAACTATAGCTAAACAATTAAAATATTTCAATTATTTGAATTAAATAAAAAAATATTCCACATAATATTCGATAAAAAAAGTAATATTAATGTGACATTATGAATATGTAGGATGTATGTTTTATCTTTGTCAATATTTTATTTTATTTTTAAAAAGAAAGAAAGGATGAATCACATAATGTTAGGGGAAAATATTATATTTATCTTTTTCAATATTTTATTTTATTTTTAATTACAAAAAGAAAGAAAAAATGAAGTCATTGGTTTAATTCCACGCCCTAATCGAGTGATTATTGGACATGATGAACATGTAGACTGTATGTTTTATCTTTTTCAATATTTTATTTTATTTTTAATTACAAAAAAGAAAGAAAAGATGAATCACATATTGTTACGAGAAAATATTATATTAATATAAAAAGAAACATATTTATTACTTCATAAAAAAGAAAAGAAAAGAGTAAAATCTAACAGAGAGTGAGGGGACAAATAAATGAAATTCAATAAAGTGAGATGTTTCATCTTCCCACTACTTCTTCTATACATGGGGTAAGTGGAAATTTCTAAAATACTATGTGTTATATGTAGAAATTATGGTCTAGAATTGTAACTACTCATGAAATTTTAATCTAAATCATAAGACATGATCCTACTGTACTGCTCTGCAGAATTCAATTCACAATTTAGAACATCAATAAAAAACATGCAATGAGAAATAACACACATGCACACTGTATTTTTCCATGGGAAAGAAATCTGCTAAAAACCCCTTTACATGCTTGCATTAATTTGATGAATAGAGATGTATTACAATTTCTATCTCAATATGAGCTCAACTTGCAAGTGAATAACCTATCTCTCTTCTCACTGAGAAGCTCTGACCTAGACTTAGTCAATTTATACCTCTACTTGACACCCTATTCCTTGCACAATTACTGAGGAAATTAGGCCCCTATTACTTAGGAATTTCCTCCAATTGATTACGCAATTCCCAAGGTTGATCATTTGACAACATATAACACCTCTACACTCAAGACTAGTCTACAATTGATGCTACACTGCCTTCGAATCTCCACCATGGCTGGGGAACTTGAATTCTCTAAATGCACTAGCTATTTTGGGTTGATTGATCAATTAATTGGATGATCACTGAGTTACAATGTTGTCCCAATGCACAACTAACCTTCAATTAGTTCTAACAATAGTTAGAACTAGTTTAACTGAAAGCAACTTGAAACAATTGACCTTGATTGCTACAAATTTGCAATCACACATGCTTAACTGAACTCCAACTCCTTTATCTTGAATTTACTAAGTTGACTGAGTGACAAGAGCCAATGATGTCACACAAGTTAACTACATCTAAGTTTGTTGATGTGGAAATTCAAATTTTCTCAATTTGGCATATGCTAAATCAAATTGAGACTTTCTTGTTGCATTTCCAACACTCCCTCTCAGCAAGAAAGGGATTATCAACCACCTCTATCCTACACCTATGGAACTCAAACTTCCCTCTTGACAAATTCTTTGTCAAAATGTCAACATCTTGTTCCTTTGTAGGAATGTAATGTAGCAACATTATCTGTCTCTGTGCACAGTCCCATAAATGGTGATACTGAATATTCATATGCTTGGATCAATCGTGAAATACAAGACTCTCAAAGAGCTTGATGCAACTCTGATTATCACATTTGGATCCATCATCTAACCAAATAGTCCCACAAGTATCTTTCTCATTCAAATTGCCTCACATGTTGCTTGACTTACAACCATGTATTTTGCTTATTTCAAGATTAATGCCACAAATCTTTGGTTCTTGTTGTACCAGGAAACAACTGCAAAACCAAAATTGAAAATTCCACTTAATGTAGTCTTTCAGTTGGATGGACTCCCTACCTAATCTGCATTTGTGAAGCCACACAACTTCACTCCCTCTGTCCATTTATACCACAGTCCAAACTTGGTAGTGCCTTTGAGGTACTGTAAAACATGCTTTGTTGCCTTCCAAAATAATTTAGTTGGCCTAACCATAGATTGGCTTAGTTGCTTCACCGAATAGCACATATTTGGTCATGTGTTCACAAAATACATCAGTGAACCCACTAGCTACCAATAAATGGTAACATCCACTTCTTCACCTGAAGTGGCATCCTCGTTCCTCTAGTTGGTCTCTGTTGCACAAAAAATTGTCACCTTGACATTGTGTAATCTGTGTGAGTCCATTACCACTCATACTTTCCTCCTTTGCAAGTCATAAGCCTCAGTTCCTCATATCAAGCCTTGAAAATAATAGAAAGCCCTTAAAAGTCTCTAAAACTTTGGTTCCGCACTTTCTCTTTGCATTACCTGTGGTCCCGCACCTAATGGTCATGTCTCCTGCACACCTAACTGCTTTGTCTCTGTGTTATGGGTGTGGACCCCTGTAAAAGTTAAAAAGGCACAAGTATATTCTAAAAAACTCACTTTGAGTCATTTCTAGAAGTTTCTAGAAGGAACCTTGTGGTGGCAAGTTCGCTCCCTTAAGGTTCATGCATCCCATACCTTAAGGAGCTAACCCCTTGATGTGAGGAGCTTATCCCTTTGAAGGAGGACTCTATCCCTTCATAGGTGGACCTGTAACCTCCTCCTCTGCACTATAAAATGAAGCATTGGGTTGGTTATTTGGGAGGTTAAAAAAGTTGAATATTTTTGAGGTGAAATGCTGCTGGAACTTAGTTTTCTTAGTTGAGTTTTTATGAGAAGAGATTACATACCTCTAAGATCTCATTTGGAGAAGTGCAAGGCCTGTCAAAGTAAAGGAAATTCCTGTTTCGGACCCCAGGAAGAGCTTGTTCAACATCAAGGTTGAAAACGCGATAAGGTTCTTCTACTTCAAAGTTAATATAAATAAGTTTGTTTTCTCAATAAGCTATTGATGTATGGTTTATTTTATGGATTCCTTGATCACCATAATGGACATGATTTATATTAGTTATGTAGGTGCTATTTGATGTTTGCTTGTTTTTGATCGTAGGTTCTCAAAAGGAAACTCTTTCGAACGGTTGACGGATGGCTGCTACAAACTAGTGTTGGACTTAAGGTAGGGTCTTAACGTCTTAACACCTCTATAGTTTTTATTTATGAATCAATATGTTTAGAGAAAGATAGATTTGTTTGTCTGTTTGTTTGTTGCTAGACTATCTTCTGATACTAGGGAGATCAGTCTTGTCTACAAGATCGATTTGTCCGGCCAACAATTTGGTGACTCCACTGGGGAATTGAATTTGGTTTTTGGTTTTCCTTTTTCTTTGACTTGAGAAACTTGTTTTCGTTTCTGGTTTTTGATTGATGTTTGTTGGATTGGGTAGTTTTTAGAATCTGGACTATTTTTTGTTTTTTTCGAAGTTTTCAAGGGGCCGCACTTTCTATTTACAGACAGTGCAGGCATATCCGCACTCTTCCTTTAGCACACAGAGCGGTACTGCACCTGTTTCTTCTAGAAGCCTGCGGACCCTGTAAATTTTTTTGAATAACCTAAAATGTTTTCTACCAGTTAAGTTTAGGTTTCATTTAGGGTTTTTAGTGTCTACCTAGATCTGCATTCTTTCTGTGAAAAATCTCTTGTGAGTGAGTTCTAATGATATTTTTGAATAGATGATTTTCTAGAAGTTTTGCATGCCTGGAATGGTTTTCACTTGGTCTCTATAGTGACCCAAAGATCATAAGCTTGATAAACCTTAGATTACCCTGGTGTCTTTTTGTCTTCTTGATGAGTCTAACTTGGTTGTGAAATCTATCCTTTGTGAGAAACACATTTAGTTTTCTCGTTGCAAATCTTTGAATAGACTTTGCTATAAGTTTTGAATTTCATTTTTCCAAAAGAAAACATATCTGGATGTTTTTTGATTGATTTTTTGTTCTGAACAAATGAATCCTTAGTTTACTGAACAACTAAGTAAAACATCCTAAAAAATAATTGAAACTTTTACTCAATTACGTTTTTAGAAGTTTTTAGATCTCAAGATTAGTTTTTGTAGTGTTGAGTGTTTTCTAGAACTTGTATATCTCTTTTGAAGAAAATTGTTTTTTGTAGTTTCAAGTTTTGAAAAAGGAAAGGGATTTATTGTGAGCATAATTAGTAGTTTTGTTTTGAGTTCTTATTGAAAAAGACAAAAGGATTTTCTTTCCATTTCCATGTTAAAAGAAAGAATTGTTTCTTAAAGAATTGCATTCTCGAACTCTTTCTTTTAGCTAGAATTTCGTTGAAAGAAAAACGAATTGCTTATCATTTTAGGTGCATTTTTTAGTATTTTTGGAGTCGAGTCTTCACACCATCAAAGTTTCATTTCCATACCTATTGACTTAAAGAACAACCCATAGAAGCAACGCTTAATTAAAATTGATCTAGTAATCTTTTTTATTTCTAGGGCTCTTATCGCCAATATAGCTTAGGCTAGTATCTTGGAGTAGGGAGTAATTAACTCTCCAAGATAGTTAAAACAAACAAGTAGCTATATCTTGCGGTAGGAAATAAATCCAACTATAATTGATACATTCTGGGAACACATCTACAAGAGTATCATAAATGAAACAATTACAAAAAAATGTTTATTTTTGTCTATCAATTGCCTTATGGACTAAAATATATCTATGTCCAATTCTCTACCTAGCTCTAATTTAACTTGTGTGAACCAAAAACACAAGGAAGGACTCTGATCTTCTATGTAGTCGATAAGATGTAAATAGTGTAGTCTATATGATCTAAATCATAAGTTTGAGTTGTGAAATCTGCATAGCTTTTAAATATTTTAGTCTAAATCACAAGTTTTGGCTGTGAAATTTGAATAATTTAATTGTTATATTTTGATTATTTTTTTAAATCTAAAGATGAAAAATATCTACATCATGTAACTTTCATTTTCTATAAATGGAAATTACGATTTTTCCCTCAGAAAACATAATGTTATTAATAATAATAAAATTAAAAGGTTTCTCAATTACAAGATTGGAGCCTTGGAGAAAGTGAAGGGGATAAAACCCTAACGGGAGCTTGAAACCCTATCCATGGCAGGGGTTTTCACATATTTGAGACAGTGACAGGGGAAGGGACGAGTATGGCTAGCTCACACTTGGCATGGCAAGGAGCATTTGTTAGGAAAGGGGAGGCAGATGGCAACAGACATGCATTGGGGTTGTTGTCTCGGGAACGATGCCAACGGGGCTTAGGGGAGACCGGGAGATGGAGGACAAGGTTGTTCACATTTTTGTTTTTCATTGCACTGTTGTCTCAAACCATTTGCACATGCCCTCTATTGTAGCTCAGGAAGCTAGGTTTTGTGGGAAATTTAAACCAATAGTCTACATGGTGGAAGATGGTCAAATAAAGGGAAGTGGTTGACCTGGACCTCGAATTGGAGGAAATTATGTTGGTTTGGGGGCTGGAGGTAGCGGATCAAAAAATCGAGAGGTATGTTCATGCAGCTAGATTGACGAGAAGGAAGAAAGGTGGTTCGGGCGCGGGTCAGAAATAGGGTAAATCTCTAGGTCTCTTGGAGGAAAGCCTAGGTTTGTCTTACTTGGAGAACTGGGAAGGGCGCGAGCTAGAAGGGAGGCAGACACCTTTACTACTTGGGCACTATAAGATGGGAAATGCGGTTCTCTAAGTAACTAACACTTTTCCTTGCTTGCCTAAAGAATTTTATTCTACATGCTTAGAAGACATTGTTATTAGTTATGGTTACAAGGGTCAGGAAGGTTTGAGATCCTTCCATGTGGAAGAGTTGGAGCAGGAAGAGGGTTGGAAAGGGCTTTGGCTGGATAGTATCTACTCATGTAGAAGCCCTCTTAATGTAAGTAGAATAAAAAATCTTCCTTATGAACCATTTACAAGTGCGGGCATAGCTGGGCTTTTAGGTCAAGGGGAGGCATAGTCTAATGCCTAGAAGGTGGGAGGAGGAGGAAGGGAAGGTTTCAGGAATGTAGGTGGAGGTGAAGACCCTATATCTGTGGAAGGAAGGGAGTGTTATCTGGAGGTGGAAGGGGTAACAAGAGGAAAGGAGCCATATTTGAGGAATAGGAAGACAACTCAAGATGAAGAAGGAAACTTCGATAGTCTCAGAATCTTTAGGAAGGAGGGGCATCCTCAAACGCTCCAGGAAGACACAGTCAATGTGAAAGAAACTATTTTGGGTATGGGGAAAGGGGGGAGGAACATGGAGATTGGGGAAAAGTGGAAAAAACACATGATAATAAAGAAGACTGAGGTAGTTGTGAATCTGGTCCTTGGGATGGACGTACAAATTGATGATGCCATGGATGATCTGAATTTGAAACTACTTGTAAATGGTTTGCAAGGTATTCAATTCAATAATAAAAATGTTTAAAAGATGCCCATGTCTTGTAGTAAAGGAACAAATGAAATTTTTCAGCTGTTCATGATCCATTTAAGCATAGCAGAATTATTTCCTTTTACTGTTTAACACATTAAAACGAATTTCTTCTGCAAAATAAATCAACCACAGATGCAAAAGAAGTTGATGAAGTAGTTCACCCCTCCTGGGCTACGTTTGCTGGGTCCAAGGCTCCCAAATGGGCCTGTCCTCGTTTTAATTAAATGCTCAAAATGAATATACAATTAAATAGAAGTCTCTACAGGTGGAATAGACTGTAAAAATAGATTTAGAACACTTGAATCCTTCAGGATTGACTGCTGGTTCACCTCCAATGGATACCTGCAACCCTATACAGTTCTCACAATACTAGGCCCTAGTGGCTCCTAGAACTTCCATGGCTCCAAAACCTCTGCAAATGACCTCAGATGGCTGTTAAACCTGTGCCAATGGCCTCAGAAGGTTGAAAATACCCAAAAAAAAAAAAAAAATCGTCCAAAACCGCCTTTCCTAGCCAAAGTTATGGCCATTTACTCCCAACTGCCAGCTGCCCCTAAAAAAACTCCAGCTAACTTTAGTTATGGCCAGTTAGCTCCGCCAATTATGGCGGGACCGCCCAAATTTGGCGTTTCGCCAAAAACACGCTAGTCTAACTGCTTGTAATTAATGTGCATGTGACCAAAAAATTCGGGCGGTTGGTTTGCATGGGATTACGTGCCATTGGTTTGAGCGGAGCCCATGGTTCCAGGCGGTGGTCATATGGTATGGGGGCTGGCCCCCTTTCATTTCCCGCCCACTACAAATTTAAAATTTTTAAACACTTTTCTCCGCCAATATAGCACGAAGTGCCTCAAGGGCCTAACAGTAAGGCAGAGAAGTTATAGAACACAGGTCGTGTGTTCAAACCACAATTCGACTAGTTTTTTAAAAGAAACGCACATACCATTGCTGACGTCACCTTGGGCCACATGGCGGCTTCTAAGCTTTCCACGTGGTAGCTTCTGATTGGTCTGCCCAAAAGGAATATTCCATGGAATATTCCAAGGAATATTCTGTGGAATATTCTTTTTAAATTTTTTTTTTTTTTTTGAAAATTCAAAAATTAAGGGTTATTGGGCGATTTTGTTTTTTCCATAACTTTCTCATATGACGACCGTTTTTCAAACCGTTTGCGGCAATGGAATCAGGAGGACAAGATCTATCCTGTCATTCAGGTTCAAACTAATTCTAAGCAATTTCATTTTTGAGCATTTTACAACACTTGGGACATGAGCCCCTGATCAATGGAGGTCTCAGAATTAACATTGGTTGGCCAGGCAAAAGGAAAGAAGAATACCGCCAACTATATACAAGAATGGATAGTGAAAAACTGGAAGGAGGTGTCGTATAAGTCATTTTAGGTCTCATCTCTTGCTAAGGGATGGTTTATCATAAAATTCGATAAGACAAAAACTGTGGAATGAGTTTTGGGAAGGAATTGGTGTTTAAGGAGAAATCTGATCTTATTTAAAAAATGGAACCCTATTTTTGATGCACAAAGAGAAAAGGTAGATGAATCCCCGGTGCGAGTTTAAATGACTTGGCTCCCTCCTTTTCTGTGGTTTGATTCAATATTCAAGGAAATTGGGAATCATCTGGGTTGATTCCTGGAAGCTGATATGTCCTTCTTACAAACCATAGATAAAGTGATCCCTAGAATTCTGGTAAGTCTAAACCCTCGAGAAGGGCTCGCAGAAGAAATCAATTTAAAATATAAGGACTTTATTTATACTGAGATGTTAGATGATAAACACCTCCCCTTTTGTTGTCATCATTGCCATGAATATGGACACTTGGCAAGGGGATGTCTATTGGGGTTTAGACGAAGAAAGAGGTTGAGAAAGGAAGGGGGAGGGAAAGATTTAGATGGGGAGAAGATCAAAAACAAGGATACCTCGGGATCAGGTGAGGATCAAATGGAAGTGGATAAAATGCAGGAGGATACAATGGAGAAAATGGAAGTCTGGGAGGAGGAAATTCCAATCAGAATTCATTAGCAACAGGAGGATATGACTAGACTAGTGTCAGTAGAAGGAGATGGAAGGGGTCCAACTCTTCATCCAAAGGGTATATCTCAGGATCCTAACCCCTCTCTCAATTCACCTTTGCAATCTTTGCTTAATTCATTATCCATGTCTGATCCCTCCAGGTAAATGAATCTAGTTAATATGCATGTTAACAGTGTAATTGAGCAATTGGATAGTATAATCACCACAATCCCCACAATTCATCTGAACCAAAGTCCTGGGATGAGTGATGAGGTCGATGCTTTGGTTGTAACTCGCCCTTTTAACCCTTACTACAATCTCAGATGCCATGATAAAAAAAAACCCCTCCTTGGGAGGTTGTGGGAGGTTTGGGCATGTAGACTATTATTGAGGGGGCCCATAAAACTAGAGGGAGGAAATCAAACTTATCCAAGGCCCAACAGAGAGCCATGATTGACATAGATGATGGTAATCAACTATCCATTTTAGGGGTTCTTATAGCAGCGTAGAATCTGCCCTTGGTTCCTCAATGATTATTATGTCTTTCAATTGTAGAGGTTTAGCTAGTGCTCCTAAAAAACTAGCTTTGAAAGCGTTGACTAATAATTACAATCCAAATGTGGTTCTACTGCAAGAGACACTGGATGTTGGAGCAAAGGTTACCAAAGCTCTTTTGAAAATATTGCCTGGCTGGCATTTCTAGGCACTGGATGCCAAGGGCGGATTTGGGGGGGTTAGCAACTAGAGTGAAGGAGGGAAGGCTAAAGATCCTTACTTCATGGGGTTTGGACCAGGCCCTAGGAGTAAAATTCTATTGACTGGATCTTTGTTCAAATATTATTATCCTTAACATCTATGGACCCTGTTAGGATAGGGTCTCATATTGGAATAAATTGTTCTCAAAGTCCTTTATGGAAAATCAAAACTTGGTGATTGGGGGGATCTTAATTTCTCTCTGGGAATATATGAAACGTGGGACCATCAGCTCATGTTGACCCTCTTTCTAAGTTTTTTTCCAATAAAATCAAAGAAAGGAAGTTGATGGATATAAACTTGTTGAAACCAATACCTACCTAAAGGAACGGGAGAACAGGGGAAGATAGGGTGGCAAAGAGGCTGGATAGGTTTCTTATGAAAGAGGAAGTTGTGGCTAAGATCCCTCTTTTTTGACATTGGGTAGGAGAAGGAGGCGACTCTGATCATTTACCATTTCTCCTCGAAATGAAAGGGACAAATAGAATCCGACGGCTCCTTTCAAATTTAATCCATCCTATCTAATGGAGGAATATTATAACATTTTGTTTAGAAAAACGTGGAGACCAGTGGATCCAAGAGAGTGAGGAAAAGCTTTCTGCTTCAGGGAAAACTTGAAGTGATTAAAAAAGGAAACAATCGAATGGGATAGAGTGAAGAAAGTTAAAGAGGAAGAAGACCCAAAATAGTTAGGACTGGAACTTGACCAACTTGAAAGTCTGGAAGAAGATGGATATGAAACAAAAGGCAAAAGAGATATGATCAAAATGCTGGAGTTGAAGCGTATTCTTTCATCAAGAGAAGAACAATGGGGAGTTAAAAGCAGGGAAATATGGCTGACGGCTGGGGATTAAAACTCAATGTTTTTCAAAATTATGCAAAAGGAAGGAAAAAATCAAATACTATTTGGTCCTTAAAATCAGAGGATGGAAGGCAGGCCAAATATTTTGAGGAGTTGTCATTGATGGGGAGGAGTCATTTCAAAATCCTCTTCAAATCTCCCTTAGAAGTGTCAATAGTGGAGGTGGTAAGAACAACTCAATTTTTCCCAAGGTATCTGGGAGAGGAGGAAAATGAAGCCCTTATGGGGGAAGTCTCTAGAGGGGAAGTTGAAAGAATATTAAATTTGATGCAAAAGGATAAGAGCCCTGGCCTAGATGGATGGAATGTGGAGCTCTTTCAACACTTATGTGAAATCATAGGGAATGAACTGACTAAGGTGGTTGAAGAATCTAGGATAAAATGGGCAATCTATGAACCTTTAAACTCCACATTCATAGCCCTAATCCAAAAAAAGGAGGACCATTCATCTTTTGAGGACTTTAGGCAAATATCATTATGTAACTACATTTACAAAATACTTACCAAAGTCATTGTTTTTAGATTGAAACCAATCCTTTCAAGGAATATTTCAAAAGAACAATTTCGGTTCCTAGATGGTAGACAAATTCGTGAAGCTGTAGGAGTGGCTTAGGAAACCATCCACAACATCAAAAAAAGAAAAAGGAAAGGCGTTGTAGTGAAAATATACCTCTCTAAAGCATATGGTCATCTTAGTTGGTTGTATTTACGAATGATGTTGACTCACTTGGGATTCTATAATGGATTTATAAATTGGATTATGGGATGTTTGAACAATGTTAGTTTTTCTACACTGATCAATGGGGAAGCTACCCCCTTCTTCCAGATTCAAAGAGGATTGCGACAAGGATTCCCTCTATCTCCCCTTCTCTTCTTGTTCGAAGTAGAAGGCCTTGGTCAAATGATACTGGAAGCAAGGAGAAGATGAGACATATAAGAAGTTAGAGATGGAAGTCAATCTATATATAACTCACTTGTTGTTTGTGGATAATATCCTTATGTTTAGTAATGGTAGTAGGAACGAAACAAAGGCTCTAAAGCTAATATTAGATATGTTTCTCAAAGATACGAGTATGTGCATCAATAAATAAAAATCATCAATCATTTTGGAGGGTTTCAATAGGATGGAAACCAGAAACATTGCAGAGGATCTGCCATTTGAAGACAAGAAGATGGTTGACAATTTCAAATACCTAGGGTTCTATTTAAAGCCTCACTCGTATAGAAAACATGGTTAGTATTGGATGGTGGCTAAAATCAAAACCTGAATCAATCCTTGGAGTTTCAAATGGCTATCTAGAGCAAGTAGATTAATCCTTATAAAATTGGTATTAATGGCAATTCTTGTATATTGGGCGGGACTTACTTGGGTTTCGAAGGGAATCTTGGAAAGGGTGAGGAGAGTATGCAACATATTTTTGTGGGCTAGCTCTAAAGAGGAATCAGTTCTCCCCTGGGTGGCATGGGACAAAATTTCTAGGCCTAAGGAGTCGGTAATTAAAGATCTCACAGTGTTTGGACAATCCTTAGTAGCAAAATTGGGATGGAGACTATTGACAAAGGAAAATCTATGGACACTAGTGGTAAAAAGAAAGTATATTGACCCCACCCCCTTGGATGAATGGATTAAAATGTTGGATAAGAAAAATTTTCAAGCCTCAGTAATTTGGAAGAAACTCTGGACGCTACCAAAATTATTGAGCAAGGACTCTCCTGGCAGGTTGGAAATGGAGAACAAGTAAGAATAGGGAAGGACCCCTTGGTGGGATGCAATGAAGGCTTCCCTATTTCTCGGGCATCATCAATCAACTTGAAATAAGATGGATCCATCATTTAAGCTAGATTGAAAAAGTTGGCCATTCCTAGATTTGGGGCCAAGCATGGTTATCTGGAGCAGACCTTAACCTTAATCAACAATGGACGGAGGAGTGGCAACAATTTACCAAGGAACTAACAAGATCCAATGTTAGGCTCAGAGGCAAACTAGATTAGCTAAGGTGGGCATATGCTCCTATAGGGAATTATTCCCCGAAATTTGGATACAACTTTCTTATGTCGAATAAGGGTTGGGGGATCTAGTAGTGGTGGGTGAAACACATCTGGAAACTTAAATGTCTCGTAAAATCAAGAATATTTTTTGGTGTATTCTTCGGAATAAAGTACCTACTTGAACGTCCAGAAGAGGTCTAAGACAGGCCCGAGCTGGTGTTCATTGTGCAAAAAAGATGAAGAATCAATATAACACCTATTTCTAAAGTTCCCCTTCAGTAAAGCAATGTAGCTAGAAATGGGGAGGTTGCTAAAGAACTGTAAGAGATGGGAGGGTGAAATCCTTATAGAGATATGGAAAAATTGGTGGAAGGATTCTCCAAAAGGAAACTTGTGTAATTTACCATTAATAATATCATGGGTCATCTGGCTAGCCTGGAACCAAAGTATCTTTAAGGACCAAACTCCTTCATCAGTGCACATTGCTATCGAATGTGTTGCAATTTATCAAAGTATCCCTGAACCAATTTAGGAATTAACCAACAAGGAGATAAGGGAGGAACAGATAAAAAGAAACATTCCTTGGGCTTACTTTGACAGAGCATCCAATCGAAGGAATAGATGTGGGGCAAGAATGGTGATTCACCTAAATGCATAAAGATGCCTAAAGGCTTCCGTGGGGCTGGGCGAAGGGTCTAATAATTATGCAGAACCTCAAACCTTAAGACTTCTTCTTTGCTGGCTCACTCACCTAGGAATATCTTCAGTTCAGATTTTTGGGGATTCAATGAATGTTATCAAATGGTTCAATGGTGAGAGTAGATGTTAGAATTATATTCTATCTCCTTTGTTAGAAGAGACTAAATATCTTAAGAATTTTTTTAATGATATTACTATATGTCACATTTACAGGGAACATAACAATGCATCATATCAACTTTCTAAAGTGGGTGTGCAACTAGATCTGGACTATTGGCACATAGAAGAATCTAAGATGAACAAATCTGTGCATCGGACCCACCTCCCTTTTGAGGCCGTTTGCAGAGCAAGATTTCATTAGTTTATGTGCTCAATTTTGTTTTTTGGTTTAAATGCTTTTCAATGATGGACACTTAGACTTTAAATATGCTTTTATACATTATGCTATGGAACAGAGACAATTAGTTTTGGTTTTTTGATTTGGATGATTGGTTGTTGATTCTATTCCTGTTTGGGTTGTTTTCCTCTATGAGGAGGCATGGGAACTAGTTCAATGATCATATTTGCATATTGAGATGGGAAAGTAATATATTTTTCTTACCAGCTCAAATCAAACTCTATGTTAGATGATAAACATATAGTTCTCTGAATGCTTAATTGCATATACTATGTAACTTTTTATTGCCTTAATAGAAAGTTCGATTTTTTCTTTGGAAAAAAAAGAAGTTGTTATAATTAAGCTACATATTTACAAAATTGATATATGAAATTGATCTTTTATTGGATTAATAGTAAAAATAAAATTTTAAAGCTATAATTAAGTTACATATTTACAAAATTGATATATGAAATTGGTATTTTATTGGATAAGGGTTTATTTTCAGCCTAATGATTTGATTATTAAAGTCTATAAATATCTACATACTCTCTCCGTTTTGATTTGACTATTAAAATTTATAAAAGCATACATACTCTACCCCCTTTTTTAAAAAAATAGCTTAGAACCATCTTAAATCTGCATCTACCAAGTGTAGAGGACTAATAGGATGGATCTAAGTTAGTACTTTTGCATTCCATAATAGATTTCATCAAGTTTTTAAATAGGCTTCATCATAACAAATTATGGACATATACCATAGAGTGTTTAATACGATAGGCTTGTAAACCACTATTAAGGCTCAAGCTTTAATTTTAATTTTTAATTTTTTAGTGTTAATGTCGACCTATTCAACATAACATTGCATTACATTAAATTAACACTTAACACTTGCCCACATGCAAAAAGAACACAAAAAATAAAAAGAAGTCGGGCCATGTGCCAAAAAGATAGCAAGTGTCAAAACCATACTTCTCAGAAGAAGAAGAAAAAGATACCATGGAGAACCATCTAGCTCAAGAGTAAATAGACGTTCAGGCTCAACATGCTCCACAAACAAACAAAATCAGATGTGGTGATCCGAAATTAATTGTAAACTTAATTGAGAAGGATGTTGAATTAGGTGAGATTCTAACATCTAATAAGACCGGGGCCACAAAAAAGCGACATGTATCGGGGGCACAAAAATTTAGACATAGAAAAAATCTTACCTATTAATAGTTCTGGTTGAACCAAACTCTAAAAAAAGACAGAAAATTAGTGAACATAAATTTAAATATATATTAAAAGAAATTATCATTATTTTTTTAATATCTACATTTTAATCAATTTAATTCCGGTCACATACATATATAAGTAAAATTTTAATGGGTAGAGAAAAACAAACTCAACACATATAAAATTCCTCTCAAATATTTTCATCGTAATGATATCCTCCAGATAACTCGACTTCAGTGATAATTTGGATGGAATAATTGTAACTTAAGCCAGAACTGTGATAATTTGGATAAAATTTTATTCAGGTAAGAAAAAATGACAACTTTTTATTAAAATAAAGAAATATTTATATACATTATGCATAAACTTAGTTTTAAGTATAAAAACTAGCTATAAAATGTAATACTAAAATTATTCAAATCATGTAATTTTTTTCCGTACTGATTTTTTATATGTTGAATAATTTTAATATTACTTTTTGAAGTAATTTTTTTTAATTAATATTTAAACATGAAGAATATTTTACAATTAATTAAATAATAAGTTAACCTGCAAACCTAAAAATAAAAGCCTGTGAAATTTAGATAAAATTGATTTGAACAAGAGACTTTAATATTTGAATCAAAGTGTATGAATATCTAAAAACTTTTATGAGACAAATTTATTAATAACAATTTAAACAAAAATAATTAATTAATAGTAAAAAATGATATTTATTAATGATATAATTATTAAAAAAAACAAAAACAAAAAAATTAAAACCGTATTATTTTCCCACCACATAAATAGTTGAATATCCAATACCAATATAGATATATAGCTTGATGGGCTAATGGTTAAGAGCATGTGTTTCTTTTTAAGAGGTCACAGTGTCAAAACTAAAGGGGTAGAGTATGTATACTTCATAGACTTAGCAGTCAAATTGCTACAAGGAGGTGGATCCATTGTCCCACAAACAAGAGAGTCTCATACACCAATTTGGTGTCTGACTTGGCCGTGACCTTAAAAATGGATATTATTATTATTATTATAAACATAATTAAATTCGAAATCAATATAAATTATAATAAAATTTTAAATTTAAACTATTTAAAATAAGTTTTTAAATATCTGGATAAATTCAACCTCCTTTACAAAAAAACCCTACAAAAGTATGAACAATAAACAAATGTTGATACACATTACATGACTCGTCAAATTTGAAATTAGCATAGGTTGACTACACACTACGTGACTTATAAATTTTGAAATTATTCTCTGGGAATTTTTTTTCCAAAAAAAAAACGTAACGTAGTCATCGGTGCTTTTCGTGTGAATAGCATTGTTCTTTCCTTCACTGGAATTTGGTAATGTAGTGGCATCATATGGATGTTGACAAATAATGGAATTTGATAATCTTGTGGCATCCTACGGGATGTTGACAGGTGAGATTGAAGGTGACATTCCAAATATAAAAAATTGCAATAAGGACACTATATATTAAGTTCTAAAATATTTTAATTTTGCATGTACACACTATACTTCCAGTTCTCTATTACACACTGTACTTCCAGTTCTCTATTACATATTAATATAATATTTTTTTTTTTCCGGTAAAAGAGTAACAAGTTTTCTATTAATATACAACCAATAAATAAATAGATCAAAATTAATTTAAATAAAAGATGAATGTAATGTAGTTTAAATTTTTTAAAT